>JBBPLS010000172.1:0-20769 GCA_038089895.1 Boletellus ananas | reverse complement strand
GAGGAACCGGGGGTGAAAGGTGCATTTCGACGCCGCCCCCCCCCCCCCCCCCCCCCCCCCCCCCCCTTCACCTCGCGCTAGGCACGGGGACGCGGGTCGTGGAACGGAGATGGACAGAAACCGCCGGAGCCGCGAGGCGTTTGGGAAGGGGGCTGGCGGCGTGGCTGTTGCTCGCTCTGCTGCGTAGCGTAGGGCGTGAACATCCCTGTCAGCAGCGACGCTGCACCACACGCAAGCGAGTGGCGGTCCAGTTCTAGCTGGGAGACAAAAGGTTGTCCGCAGCGGGTGCAACGAACGCTTGGATTGCCGTGAGTGTGTCCGGGAGGGGGGTTGGGGCCGCTGGTGGAACCGTGCCTGTGCTCGACCGGCCCTTGGGGCTGACAAGCCCGTCGCAGATCCTCGCTTCGCTGCCAGGAAGCGATGGGCGGTGGGATTTGCATAGGAACACTGGTGTTGCGATATCCAGAAGACATGTGGCGAGGGGGGGGATCGGAAGTCCCAGTCGTGCGTCTGTTGAAGTAAGATGACATTCTCGCTGCGAGGAAATCTGGGAGGTGGTCACTGTGCTGTCGATCATCGGGTGGTACTTATGTGTTCCGGAAGACAATGGTGTACCGCAATACCACCTGTGGACGTGTGAACCAGCTGTCTACTGGAGCGAGGTTGTATAACAAATTGGCACGGAAAAAGCGGTTCCTCTGCTGTATCGTCAATTTGTATAGGGAAAAAAAAACCCACTTGTAGCGAAAATAGCTTCTTGTCGGCAAGCGCTGTCCAAGACTTAAGACCATGGGTCCTATATATAAGTTGGACTTGTCGGTTAGATTGATCCCCATACGAGCACGCTGTTTGGAATCACATCTCAGGCCTGTCTGGATGCTGTGAGGATGTGTATGTAGTCAAGGCTTTGACATATTCAGTAAAGCATCCATTCTTTACCTAAAATCGCGGCAAAGACCGCAAAACAGTTGGCATGCGACAAGTGTACCTGTTCAAGGCGGTGACAATATCAAATGTGCATCCATTAGTTAGCGTATGGGAAGACCGCCACTAGCACAGGTGGGCCAACCCAAGGGAACGGAAGTCGGTGTCGACCTGCAGCGACGCCGGGTCCATGGCGGTGGAACTCTGGGGGCCGGAGTAGCGGGTGCCAGGTGGCTGTAAATGTGTTGAGAGTGACGACGTAGTGTCCTACTATGCGGTGCAGCGGCGTCCGCCGCTATGATGGTCTATCAAGGGGCAATCCGAGTTGCCAACCTGGCAACGTTTCCCATGGTTGCATATGGGTGCCGCAGCGAGTACTCGTGCAACGGATAATGGGTAGGGGACCGTCCCACAATGTCACGCTTGTCACGCATTCGGACTAACGGACCGCAAGGCCGTAACTTCAGATCAGGTCGTACTTTCGTTCGTCACGAGGTCCTAATGTCCATTTCAATATGAACAATATGAATCTGAAGTCGTCTAGATATCGCCCTATCACCAACTCACGCGTCTCTGCCCTTGACCTTTTTCGCGTCTCTGAGCCCTGCCCACCAACTTAACCCGAGGGACGCGATGCAAGCAACCAGTGTCACCTGTAAGCTTCCCAAGTAACACGCCTTCCCATCAAAACACTGATGCTCCGAGGGTAGCTCGCGTGGCGCCAAGGTGATCAGCGACAAGGAACGTTCCATCAGCGACAAACCTGTGTCCTGTGGGGACACATGGGCATCCAGGTTGCGCCCAAACATAAGGGAGAAAAGGTTGCCGCCGACAACGGGCGAGAACGAGATATAACCCCAGTTCTCGGAGAAGTGGGCTGGTGGAGCGAACAAGTCAATGAGTGACTGATTTACAAGCGCGGACAGGTGAGCGCACCCAGGCCAAACCATTCAATCAGGATCGAAGGGTAAGACCCGAATAAAGATCCGTACGCGAGTCCCAATAAAAGGGTAGCCGTCCACAACGTCTCGACAGAGGAGACGGCGATCGCACTGGCCTGGGAGATAATGAAGAGCGACGAGACAATGCAGAGGCAATATGCGCGTGGAATGCGAAGGCGCGTGTGTGCAAAGTCGGATATTAAGCCTGGAATAAACTCAGTCGTAGCCAAGAGGAGGGGGCATGAATCTTACCAATTAGAACGCGTCCCGCAAAGTTTCCCAAGCTCAGGATGGACACCTGAGCGGCTTGCCACTTGGAAGCCTCAACCTCATCATAATCAGGATGCGTCTTGGCATAAAGCGCTTGCGAAATTGATCCGACATTATTTATGTCTATGGAGGAGAATGCGTCTGGGTGGCTTTGATGGAAATTAAATGCACTAACACATAATCCCAGTTCCGCTGCCTATGGGGACAGGTGAGGGCCGACTCAGTACGGGTCCACTGGGCACCCACATATTGCCATGATCACAAAAATAAGGTAAAAGTCTGGAGTGAGCCAAAGTCGCTTTCCGTGAATATCGGGTAGCACATCCACATCCTCGATGTTTCGTTCATGGTCTAAACCAACCGGAGGGTTCGTGTTAGCACCACAGGGTGAAACAGGAACATGATACGAACCGCTTCCCTGCTCGTGTGATAAGAGTGGTGCGGAATCCGTATTCGTTTCCGTATCCACTTCTCCTCCTATCGTTACCTGTGGCTCTCCAATGAAGACGACGCTGTCCCTACTCGGCACGGGACCATAACCCTCTATCATGGGTCTGCGTCGCCCGTTCGGACTCGCCGGAGGTGGAGGGATTGGCTTGACGATGAACAAGCCTATAAGCATCGGGGTCGTTGTTCCGATGGCGAGAATCAATAGGAAAGCAGATGTGTCTCCGGGGAAGAGTGTGTGCGCAAGCAGGGAGAACGTGAAAGCCGAGAGACCAAAACCCGACATAACAAGACCAGTGGTGGTAGCGCGCTGGCGAACGTCCGTTACAAATTTCAGTACGAACACAGAAGGTACAAGGTGAGGAGCACGCACAGCACTGGACGAAAAGCTCTTCGCAGTTGCGTTGATAGCCGCCCCTAGCCCCGCATTACCCCCCAAACCTGAAATGAATCCGCACGCAACAAGTAGTGCAAAATGTAGAGGGGAGACAGTCCGTCCATCGCCTATGCCATCATCATACATTTTTTTGATACCCAGATAGCCAACGAGAAGACAGATTGAAGCACCAATAAGTGGGATTCGGGGGCCCTTGCGGTCAACGACGCGGCCCCAGACGGGACCAGAGGTGTATACCCCCACTGTAGCGAGGTCAATCGAGAGCCAGAAAGGGATATGTGAGTTCGTACTGTTTCCTGCGAGACCGATGACATTAAGTTGCGTATGGGATACCCGGAGGCGAGCACCGAGCTGGGGTGCATAGGCTGTTACGTCCATGTTGAGCAAGGGGCCCAGGAAGCGAAGGCGAGGGTCGTACCAGAGTATATCTGACGGAACACAATCGCCGATGGTCAGTTTTCCTCCATCGTAGAGCGTCGAATCGACTGACATAGTTGGTCCCAGAACCTAGGGCGACGAGGACGGATCCGAAAAGTGTAATGACCCGGGATGGGCTAAACATCTTGTCTGGAGAAATGGAGAGTTTGGCGTTGGCCAACTCCATTTCTCGAATTGAAACGGAACTACGGGGCTTGATCAGAAAATGTGCGGCGGGTGCAAGTTTTCGTGGGGGAGCGAGTAAAGCAATGTCATGTGCGAGATAACAAATACCACCGGGCTGTGCCTTTTCTCACGAGCGTGTGGATCATCGACGAAAAGTCCTCAGACTACACTCCCGATTGTGCATGACATCCGAGGGATATAAAAAAGCGTTATGTCCCACTTACATCTGTCAACCGTGTATCGTAGGTTTTCTGTCAAATGTTAGCTGAACATGTTGCTAGATATATAGGTGGTACCCAAGGTTACACATGCACCAGTCGCTGTACAAGCATTAGTAAATGTCAATTTCACTTACCTGTGCTTGGAACATTGGCAGCATTTCAGTCATGCTCACCAAGTAGCACAAGGAACCAAGCACTTATGCAGTGACAAATTAGATTTATAAGTGTCCAAGCATATCCATTACACAAGTAATTTAAGTAAATTTCAATGAAGTTATGTACAGTGTGTGTCACTCAAAATAGGCACATTACATATAGGCAGATTGAAAACATTACAGCTATTTTCATTTTGATGTGGAATCCAAAACCTAGGGTGTTCCTTGGCTGCGTGTAATTGAACGGTCTTCCTAGCCATTTTATGTCTCCGAATGCAAATGAGCTTGTTTTGATCCGTTTGGCGTATCTACCAGGCGGATTTGGCTATCTGACGTTCGATCTTCGTTTCTCTCTTCTCTGAACAAGCACAACGTCGTCCTCTCGCAGGGAGCATCTGGACCGTTGTTCACCAGATGGTAGTTCACTCAATAACACCGAGTCGGGCGAGAGGGGAAGCAAGTTACCGGCAGTAAGCACTGTGCTCCTCGCATAGTGCACGGGCCCATTATCTTGTCACACCGGTAATGCGCGCTCGTCGCCGAGTCAGCGAGACACACTTGGCTTTCATGTTTCGCTGGTTTGGACCCATTTCGTGTGCTCCCGTTTGCGTTGTTCGCGAACATGGAGCCAAGGATGCTTGTTTCCTTCCTTGAAGAGGTGCCTTGCAATTCACCTACGCGTCTGTCGTGATTCCGACACCCGAGGGTGGAAAAACACGCGGTTCACGAACATCAAGCTACTGATCATGGTTCTCGATCTCAATTCAGAATGCACTGCACACGATCATCGGATACAACTCAAGAGGACGCAGCGTGAAGGGCCGGGGGAGTAAAGGTATGTCCGGTGTCTCAACTACATAGAAGCATGACATATACTGCCTAACCTGCAGATGGGCCTGGCATCTACATGTGAGGATGTTGGAGTCCTGCAGAGCGTGCCCTCGACGTCGGCTAGGTACGCCAAACTGGTTGTTGTCCAGGTGCCGTCACTCGGTGCGGCCTGCCAGCCTTCCAAACCCAGCCAGTAAGGAAACAAAGACATGTCATGTCGTTGATTTGTTGATTTGGGCTGCGCCATCGCAAGCGTAGGGGGCGCTGAGTCGCGGCATGTACTGATTGTGCTGTTGGCAGCGGAAGCTCGTGGGCTCCATTATGTGCGACGGAATTCGCACTCCTTAGGTTAGGCCCACCAACTCAAAGAGTAGATCATCGTTAGTGATATAACGTTGCGATGGTCGGAGATGCGCCTTCTTTTTCAAACCTAGCCGGCGGTGGCTGTCTTGCTGAGCTTGTCGTCCTCATGAAGGACAAGGCTGTCGGCGTCCCGTCGCACGTAGCGCCCAAACTCGAGTTTTTCCTCACGGACAAAGTACAGGCGACCGACGGCGTCTAAAAGTAGTCAGACTCGTTCCGTGGCAACACGGGCCAGAGCCCGCTCACATAGAATCCGTTGATCTCAAAGTAGGGGCGAGACGGAAGCCATCACTATCACCATACTCAAAGTAGTGATACCAACTTGCCAGCAGGTATAACGCCGCGATGGGCAGCCATGCACTACATGCATTGGCATGGCGGACCGGCGACTCAGCCGATCATATTGGTTCGTGCACGAGGCCGCTGGTCGGATCTATCAAATTATTGGTAGGACTAGTGCTCATAAACGTCGCAACAGCGATGGTGGACTAATGAGTTCTGGGCGACATGCTACCTATCCAAGCACTTGCCCTGATCTCCGTTAGAGTATCAGTCATCTTCAAGTTGAATGTGGACGCGTGCCCGTGGGCGAAAAGGTCATGGCGCTTGACCACGCCATTCTATCGGCAGCGTGCGAATAAGTCCGTTGAACGCTATCAGTCATTTGGACGCACGCATAAGATACACTTTATACCTGCGGCCCACATTATCCGCTGTTCGGATATCAAGCTCCGACTGGAATTGTCCTCGCCGTCGTTTGTGACAACGACACACGAGCACGTGCTTGTCAGCAGACAAGGCGTCTGCCGACAGCCCGTGCTCGTGAGCGCACGGAGATGCTGCGAAGTAGCAAGGACGGGGCATGTGAACAGTGGCATGGCGCACAGCGGAGGGGGCGCACCAGGACAGGAGTGCACAATGATGGCGTGGCTACGGCACAGTCACGATGATATCACGCGGGTCATCCAGTGTGACCATCGCGGCGTCATCGCGATCGTGCCGGGGTACAGGCTGAGAGGACAGGGGCGCACGACGATGGGGGTGCACGACGGGGATGGGAGCGCACGAGGACGGGGGTACGACGACAGTGGCGCATCAGGATGGGGGCACGCGAGGACGGGGGCGCACAATAACGGGGATGCACATGTGCGAGGATGGGGGCATGGGCACGTGAGGACGGGGACATGCGAGGACGGGGGGGCACAACGATGAGGGCACACAACAGGGGCACGACAACGGGGGCATGACAATGGGGGACACACGACGACGGAGATGCACACGTGAGGACGGGGGCACGTGAGGACAAGGGCACATGATGATGGGCAGGGGCGAGAGCGTGCGAGGACGGGGGCATGAGGACGGGGGCACGTGGGACGGGGGCGCACGACAGGGACGGGCGTGTATGACGGACGGGCGCATACGACGGACGGGAGCGTATGACGCACGGGCGTGTGAGGACGGCGGTGCACGACGGGGACACACGATGGGGACGAGGGCGTACGACGGATGGGCGCGTGAGGACGGGGCGCACGACAGGGCCAGCAGCACGCGAGGAAGGGGACACGAGGACGGGGACGCGTGAGAACGAGGGCGCGGCTTGCCACAAACGACGGCGACGACGAGGAGCAGGTGGGTTCGTCGTCGCCGACGATGACGACGATGAGGGGGGACGATAAGGGGCGTGGGAGAATGTCGAAGGGGGCGGGGCGCTGCTTTAGCAAACGTCGGCAGAACGTGCCGACCATGCCGAGCGGCATCTGGTCGCGCTCAAGGGCCTATATTTGGGCACGGGTTTATTCCCGGTGTCGGGATTCCGCGAAAACAGAGCCTTGGTAACTTGGCTCGAGCACACACGTGATGGAACTAGGCTCTATTAGTGGGCGACTCAGGTGTCGCGTCGCGTTGGCGCGTTGCTCTGATGTTTCACGTGCCTTGCGTCTTCCTACTCAGCTCTGTTGGACCTGCTGCACAAGGCCATGTCAGATCGGAAGCTCGAGACGCCCCTGGCCCGGAATCCTTTAGACGAGCGTACGACGCCAAGGCATTGACGTGGACGCGCCGCATCGGCCCTCAGGCTTTTGCACTGCGGTCGTGTGGTCGTCGCCCTCGTGTGAGGTGTGTTCAAGAGACAGACACAACCGTGGTGCAGTGCCTCCGCATGAAGAATGGGTGTCGCTGGACACGCGGTGAGTCGCCGGTGACGTCTCGCTAGGCGGTCCTGGCTGACCAAGAAAACACGGGCGAACGAACTCGGTTCATCTCTGCTTCAGTGAAGTACAGGTCGTCGTCCACGTTCCTTTTTGACATGGCTGTGTGAGCACAGAGCGCCATCCGATCATGCAGATCGATACTGACTGTCTCTCGTCGGGACGCCATACAGGTCTTACCACTCCTTTGAAAACGCATGTTGGGTGGAGAATTACCATGGACATCCCACGTTGGCTGTGTGGAGACATGGCGTTCTTGCGTTGGTCTGCTCCCTGGGATGCCGCCTTCGCTGATCTGACGGACGAAAAGAAGGTTTGCTAGAGTCGGATGTTTCGAAAGAGTTTTGATTTGACGGGTGTCGTCTATTAGTACCTCCGCTGGCTGTCTGACCCAGTTTTGTTAGTTCGAGGGGTACACTATTTGTTGGGCAATGCATTCTTGAAGGAGTTTCAAGGAAGAATTATCATCGTTGGCAACGGTACGCGTATGATGACTGTTTTTGGGACTGTTAACTGGTACTGAGGCGCGTGCTAGGGCGCCACCAGTTCATCCACACTGTTGTTCGAATGGTGGTGAAAGGGACTAATTGCGAGGGAGATGCCCATCTGTGTCTGGTCCAGTGCGAGAATACATTGCGAGTTTGCTATGATGGCCTGTGAGTTCAGACGTCCCCGAATTTCCTAGCTGACTCCATCCCGCAGACTTGTTGTCGTGCTCTAAGTCTTGATTGATCGCCCACGTTTCCAGCGTTTCATGCCATGATTATTGCAGTTGAGTCTGTCTCTTATCGTCACCTACTTCTCGGGCTTTAATTCCATATCGACGGGTACCTTTTTCCACGGTCTCGAGGTCTGACTGGGATGCGTGGTCATCTTCCGGGACTCGGCAATCTAATTTCTACACCGCCTGAATACGATCTGAGACGACAGGGCTTGTCGTGCTCATTGACTGAGAGATTCCATTCTCACGCGTCCTCTCGCCTTTCAGTTTCCTCTCCTCACGACAACTCCGGTTGGCGGCGCGAGCACGCGCCTCTCGCAAGCCCTGATCGCCCATCTATTCTCGTTCACCATCACCGCGGGCGCAACGAAAAAGGAAGCGAATGGGTTCCTAGTCATCAGTGCCGGTCAGCAGTGTTGACTGCGGGGGTCTCGTACGTTCGTGTGGAATATTGTCAGTGTTCGTTATGGTGGACCCCTTTGGGAAATCGCAGTAAATTGACCGTGCTCGCCTTGAAGTACCGACTCGGCTCCAGAGTCAGCGAGGCCTGCGCAGAGCTTACCGTCTGACCCACATTCGATTCGGCGATGGAACAGTCCTCGTTGACCGAGAGGTTTATCACAGAGTGTAGAGCTGCGGTCTGTGAAATCTGGTAATGTTTATGACGAACGATTAGGACGTAGACGCGAGCCGGCTGAATATCACAACCACTGCAAGGGATGCCTGACCACCCTGATCGCAGTCTCCAGGTACACAGGGACTCCGAGGATCGTCACAAATTGCCGTCGAGTCAATCGAGTTCTGAAATCGGGCAGGTGCTGAGCTGTCTTCGACCGTCCCATCCGGTAACAGCAGTTTTCGGCCAGCCTGCAGCATCGACAGACGGATCTCCATACGACGTTTTGTGATGTGGACTGGTTGTAGACAGCGTGCTACCGGTAAGCGGAGCCAGGCAGTGGACTGTGGGCCAGTGGGCCACGGGGAGCTCACTTGCGAGCAGCAACAGGCGCAAACAATGCAACGTGCGCGTGGGAACTCTTTTCTCTGACTTCTCACTGAGCACCACCACCCGAGTTGTATCAATCGCGCTCCACTCCCGTCTCAGCTTTACTACCACCCACTGAATCCTGCGATGAGGACCATCAAGAAACAAATCAGACGCCTCCGATCCCGTATCGCCAGTAGAGGCTCGTCTCCAGCGCCTTCTGAAGGTCCCAACATCCAGCCTGGCGCGCCGATCTCCAGCAACCCGACTACCCTTCCAACTCAAGCTAGGGAGATGGGGTCCCTCTCTCACGAGGCGCAGCTCAGCACCATTGAGGATCCATCTCGAGTGCTTGCAAAGGATTCCGAGTCCAACGTTCCCACTCAACCGGAACTGGACACAATTTCTGGGGGCTCGAACGTTCTCCTGGCCAAAGCCGGATCGAGCTCCGACAGGCGCATTCTTGACGCCCTACTTCTTGATTCAGAGGCCCCCGGTGAGCAGGTCGTCCCTTCCAAGCTGTGATATGATGGTTCGAGCGTCCCCAAAAGTGGAAAGGACTGCAGATGTATCCAAGTACATGCAAGATGTCGACGTCGACCTTATGGAGAAGTTTGTGCGGTTCAGGATTCTTATCATCGGCAGGGCGAATGCCGGGAAGACGACCGTCTTGCAGAGGATTTGTAACTCGACAGAGGACCCAGAGATCTACGACAGTCAGGGGAAAAAGGTATCATTCATCATACTGGAATTGAGAGATACTAAGATAGTCAATATATGATCAGGTTGACCTCATTATTGAGGGGTCTAGGAAGGTGGGCCTGATGAGCTGCCATGGTAAATATCTTTGTGACATCCATCTTACTTTTCACAGCGTGGCCTGCATAAGATTGACCATGAGATGGTTTTCAAGAGCAATGAGAGACTTGTGTTCCATGACTCTGCTGGATTTGAGGCTGGGAATGAGGATGAGTTCAATCAAATGAAAAGGTTTGTTGAGGAGTGTGGAAACACAACCTTTCTGAAGAAGCATATTCATGCAATATGGTGAGCAGCCATGAGAAAGCACCAGGTTGGGGTTGAACATACTTAGGTATTGCATCCCAATGGATCAACTGCATCGGGCAGTGACTGTTGCAGAGGAAAGATTCTTCAGTGAATGTGACACCAGAAATGGTAAGTGTCCTTTGGAGTAAAGTATAGATTCTGATAAAATAGGGGGTAGTCCCTGTGGTGATACTTTTCACCAAGTATGATGCACTAATGATGCAGGCATTACAGCCAGAGTATCTGAAGTTGCCTCTAAAAGAACGGCAAAAGAGAATGAGAGAAGATGGAGAAGAAATGTTCAGAAAGAGGAATGTATGGGGAGATCTATGCAAATTCAGATTTCCTCCACAAACATTTGTGGAGTTGGAAAGTGTGTGTTTAAACACTGCCTGCCTGGATTGATATAAATATTATGGCAGATATGCACACATCTGACATAGGATGCAACATGCTGTTGGAGAAGACAGCAGCTGTATTGAACAACAGATCACTGCAGAAGCTGTTAGTATCTGCACAGCAGAAAAACATTCAACTGTGCATTGAATATGCAGTGAAATAGTAAGAGAGTTGGTATTTTAGTGGATGAATATTATGATAACACCTTGCAGTGCATTGGAGCCAGTTTTGGACATCTTGATTAGGCATAAAAAATACTATGGTCTAACTGAGAACATAGCATGCTGGTTTCCCCACATAGAGGTGGGACAATTAAATATAATGTGGAGAAAAAAAATGAACTGATGCTTGGATGATGTTCCTATCAGGTATGTATAATATACCTCAAAATGGATGGAAGCTTAGAAAGCTCCTTGGAACTATGGCTTCAACCATACACACATGAATAGGGAGTAAGTGATCTGGTAGATGTGAAATAAGAATGGTGCTGACCACCAACCTGTGGGGGCACTTCTATTGATAGAAAGTAAGTGGTCTGATGTGGACATGAAGTGGGGGTGGTGCTAACTGCCATGCCATGGGGTGCACTTCCATTGATAGTGGGTAAGTGGTCTGATGTGGATGTGAAATAGGGATGGTGCTGACTGGCATGCCATGGGGTGCACTTCCATTGATAGGGTGTAAGTGGTGTGATGTAGATGTGAAATGGGCATGGTGCTGACTGGCATGCCATGTGGTGCACTTCCATTGATAGTGGGTAAGTGGTGTGATATGGATGTGAACTGGGCATGGTGCTGACTGCCATGCCCTGGGGTACACTTCCATTGATAGGCAGTAAGTGGTCTGATGTGGATGTGAAATGGGCATGGTGCTGACTGGCATGCCATGGGGTGCACTTCCATTGATAGGAAGTAAGTGGTGTGATGTGGATGTGAAATGGGGATGGTGCTGATGGGCATGCCATGGGGTGCACTTCCATTGATAGAGAGTAAGTGGTCTGATGTGGATGTGAAATGGGGATGGTGCTGACTGGCATGCCATGTGGTGCACTTCCATTGATAGGCAGTAAGTGTTGTGATGTGGATGTGAAATGGGGATGGCGCTGATTGTGATGCTCTGGGTGCATTTCCATTGATAGGCAGTAAGTGGTCTGATGTGGATGTGAAATGGGCATGGTGCTGACTGCCATGTCATGGGGTGTACTTCCATTGACAGAGAGTAAGTGGTGTGATGTGGATGTGAAATGGGGATGGTATTGACTGGAATGCCATGGGGTGCACTTCCATTGATAGGCAGTAAGTGGTCTGATGTGGATGTGAAATGGGCATGGTGCTGACTGGCATGCCATGGGGTGCACTTCCATTGATAGGCAGTAAGTGGTCTGATGTGGATGTGAAATGGGGATGGTGCTGACTGCTGTGCCCTGGGGTACACTTCCATTGATAGGAAGTAGGTGGTGTGATGTGGATGTGAAATGGGGATGGTGCTGACTGGCATGCCATGGGGTGGACTTCCATGGATAGGAAGTAAGTGGTGTGATGTGGATGTGAAATAGGGATGGTGCTGACTGGCATGACATGGGGTGCACTTCCATTGATAGGGAGTAAGTGGTGTGATGTGGATGTGGAATGGGGATGGTGCTGACTGGCATGACATGGGGTGCACTTCCATTGATAGGGAGTAAGTGGTGTGATGTGGATGTGAAATGGGGATGGTGCTGATTGCAATGTCATGGGGTGCACTTCCATTGATAGAGAGTAAGTGGTCTGGTGTGGATGTGAAATGGGAATGCCCCTAATCATAAATTATACACTATTTGTTTAATCAGTGGGCAAGTCTTTGGATATGGCTATTGGATGAGAATATTACTGATGACTCTATTATTTCATGTGGTTTCCTTCACAGAAAGTAGGTTTGATATTGAGTTATATATTCTTAGTCCTTACTAATATGTTCTATTGTTTTTATTAAGCAGGGTGTATGTTTATATTCAATTATTTGCATGTCCTGAAACATATTCTTAATTTCCATTATATATAGCTAGTGAGTGCTGTCACATAATGCTACACAATGAATTGCTGATATTTGTATAGGATGTATGTCCATTTCTATTTGAAAACACATACAACTGCTTGTGCTTATCTAGTCATAATTAGATGGTATGTATGTATGTGATATTATGAGCATCTTTACTGAATATTTGATCAGACAGTATGTTTTTACCTTTTTCAAATATGCTAGCATTGGTTGCATTATTCAGACTCTGAAGAGTCAAGCAAAGGTAGTGTATTTATATGCCCATGGCAATTGGATATGTTTGTTGATGTATGGCAACATCTGTTAGATTGATCTAATAGAAGAAGCTCAACTATCAATGGTGAGTATACATTTCATTGTATTTGAGCAAATTAATGTTGCTAGTATCTAGAATAGTCAATCTAGCCACTGGCAAGAAACTCTGCACAATGCAATTGGTATAATACTTGATCACCAAAATGATCACTTTTCATATTGCCTTTCAATAGATCTTATTTTGCTCCTTCAAATCTCCTTCACTCTCATACAGGATCACATTGATGCTCCCTTTGCCACAGCTATGCAAAGATATAAAGCCTCTGGAATATCTGGTCAGGTATCTGGGGAGATCCAACAGTTGTGTACTTCATACAGCAATGCCAGTAATAAGGACCAAAGGATCAAACTTCTGTTGGACTTCATCCTACAACATCAAGTTTGTAAGCAGTCAGATACTTCATGTTTTTTACCATGTTGACCTATATTTTATAGTGTAATGTCAATTATTTGGAATTGAGAATCCATCATCCAGCTGGCTTATATAGTCTGTAAAAACTTGTCAACTTCTTAAAATCAGAAGTCAATATGTCATTGTTGATACACCTATATGTGATACTATGGTCCATGTCATTTATGCTTTTCTTTTAAAGATCTTACATGCATATATATGTACAAGTTTATATGTCACCCTTTCATACCATTGTGTTGTACCCTCTGGAATTACACCTCAGTCAACCATGGCATGGGACCTCTGACACAAGGTCCATTATCAAATAATGTTAGCATAATGTAGTGTGATAACTTAAACATTAGTGGCAATAATGTTCCAATAAGCTGACCTTTTTGTAAATCAATATAGCTGAATATTATGGTGAATGATGTCACAGATAACTTTATCATAATCCACTAGACAGCATACAATCATTATCTGAGATATGGATAAGCATATGATCAAAATATTGTTTATATTTCAGAGTTCATAATGAAATCATATGAAACAGGACTTACAATACAAATAGCTCAATGTTATTTAAAATTATTATACAGTATTTACAAGCTTTTGTTCCAATTAAGACACGGGAAATATTGGATACTAGTTTACAATAATAGATAATATAAAAATGTGAAGATTACATGGAATTTATTTGAAACAAAATTTGTAAGATTAAAATGAAGCAAAGAAAGAAAAGCTGCAAGACAGTCTACCATCCCACAGAGACCACAGTCTGGTTCAGACTCAACAAGACATGGATTATCACATGAGAGCAGGGATGATCTTGCAACAGGGATGGGCCTGTCTTCTTTAGAGCCTACACAAAGTCCCCCCTTGGTGAGGTCAAAGCAGATTGCCAAGATGACAACACAATCATATGGTGACAGAGGGAGACTTGCCAGTCAGGTGTTAGGGCTACAGTGCTGTTTTTGCCTGGGATCTGTCCAAGGTAGGAGTTTGTGGCATCACATTGGTAGAGATGGCAAAAATACTTGCTTGGTCCTGGCAGACATACCTTTTTGCTCAATTCATTCTGGACATGTTGCTTTGCATGACAGAGTATAAACATGTTCAAGATCATATGGAGTCACCATAGTCAATGTTCATCCAGCTTGCTCCTCTTGTTTTCAATTGCATTTTCAATGTCTTTTGAGAACCATTCATTGAATTCATCATGAGAGCCAAAGAGACTCAACATGATGAAGTGCAGGAGGCCCTAGGGCTTACTGCAAAATTATCATATTTAATAGGCAGTATGCACACTACAGTGTTAAGAACTGACCTTGCATGAAACTTTGAGTCAGCATGCCCATGAGGAGCAGTCAATTTCAGCACTGAAAATGCAGAAGTGTCTTCCAGCAGACATTCAATGTATCCTTGACATTTTGTGCTTCATCCAAAATCATGTATTGCCACTTGACTCTTTGGAAGTATTGTTGATCTTGAACAACCTGAAAATATGTGAGTGAGACATACAACCCAAGGTGTTTGTATTGATTCACTAGCTGATAACTCACATGAAATAGAGCATCCTTATTGTAGCTAATCCCCTTTTTACTTCAAATCCTTCATGGGGTCGCATGATCCTCAATGTTGCCCTAGTATGGTAATGCCTTGAGATCTGAAACAAACTGAGTGATCTTTTGTTCCTAGTGGTACAAAGTAGATGCTGGCATAATACAAGGACCTTGGCAGGATAGGCAAGTAGAGAGATTGACTGCACCATCTGATTTATGTTACTAGTCTGAATGTTAACACAATAAGTAAGAGAGATGCAATACCACCTTGCCAAGACCTATCTTGTCTGCAGGCATGCCATTGATACCTTGCTTGTACAATGCTGTAAGCCAATCAAGACCCTTCAGTATCCCTTTAATTGAGCCATGAGCATCCTTGGTTGGTTGATGGTCAGTGGCCCAGTCAAAGAAGTCATGCTTTGGAAGTTAAGTTTGTCAGAGTCAACTAGTGAGGAGTTGAGCATACAGTGACTCCAAAAACTGTTCCAATATTTGGTAGTTCTGCATCAAATGCACAATAGCACTGCAAGGTGTGGGAAACTTGCTTAGTTATAGTGCAATGAAATATAACCCTGACCATTGGATATTAGGTGGTCTAATAATCATGTAAACTGGTTTAGAGGTTGCTGAGATATGGCCACTCCAAAACCATCATATCATTGGAACAGTTTTTGAGCTTTTGAATAGATGAGTAGGATCATAGTCAGACAGTAGGAGAACCACTATTTCTGACCCCCAAGGTGATGCTACACATAGAGACATTATACTTGGGCCTGGCAGAGCCCATGCACTCCATTGTTTACTATCCTAATCATTATAAAATTCCTTCAACTCATTTATGAAAATATCATTCTTGCTATGCTCTATTTTGACAAATGTTTTCTTGCCCTTGCTTCTGCCATTGATGTCCATGTCTCTATCATACATATGCTTCATGTTGAGAACCATTTTGGGCCCCAGATGTCCACTAGAGGTCATCAATCCAAACTTTCCTTTATTTACTGTATCTGTGTGCTCTTCACCCTTTTACAATGATCAGACCTCCGCCTTTATAACTCCCTTCTTGCCACCCTTACCCAGCTAGGCCTAGGCAGTGCAGTCCAATGGATAGATGCTGTCCTTTGGGACTTTGGAAATGAATCCCCCACCTTTCCCTCTTTCATTGCCATTAATGACTCTCATCTGACCATAACCTCTGAGGAAATCGCTATTAATCAGGAGGACAAACCCCTCTCCGACTCCCACCTCCAGTATTGGCAAGCCTGCCTACACTGTCACTGCCTCAGTCACAATAAACTCCATTGCAAGCAGTATACCTGCCCTGAATGCTCACTCACTGCACCAGGCCACACACTAGCCAACTGCATGGGTCCCCCTTGTGACACCCTACCAGATTCCTCCCCAGATTCCTTATGCTAGAACACTCTGTCTCCTCCCCCTCACCCTCATCCCTATTGTTGTCCCTCTCGTCGTTTCACATCCAAATCTACCCAACACCCCCCACCACCACCTTACCCAGCATCCCCTTCCTTTTCCACTCCTGAGTTGTGGTCCCCCACTGACACCCCTTCATCCCAAACTTTCTCCCCTGGATGAGTCCTAAATTCTCATCCCACCATTGAACACCTCTCCCTGTCTCCTTCCCCAGAGCCAGCTGTCCCACCTTATCTTGATCCAATGGATCCTCATTGCACCATCCTCAAATATATGGGCTTTGCCATTAATGCCAAAACATGCCCCCTGGGCTATCCTGATTTCCCTGCCCTCTGTCTCCTCCTCATCATGCAACATGATAGCACCAATGGTCTACCCTTAAACACCACCTATCATGACCTCAGTGATATTTTTAACTTCCTCCACACACACGAGACCTGGGAATGCTTCAACCCTCACAGCCTGTTTTCATACAATGGCTTAGAACTCCCCATTGCCCTTCCTACCACTGAGGAACAAATCTGTCAAGAAATGGAATGCTCAGCTGAAACCAGGAGGTTTCTTCAATGGGAGTAGAAAGAGGGTAGTGTTACAATTCCTTTTCTTTTCCTCTTCACATGCTTCCCTTTCTCCTTTACTTCTCCACTGATCACATCATGTATCACACAGACACTATCTCTTTGAGTCATCATGTCTTATGCACAGGACTTCTCTTCCATTTCATGGTCTCCTCTTTCCCACTGACTCATCTTGATTACCCTTGCTTTGTCATCATTTTTCTCATTGACTCATCTCCTATGACTCACTATCTCCAATATGCTATCAGCACAGCATGGTCTGTGCACACATCCCTTACATATAAATACCTGAGTACTTAGGCCTGTATTCCCTAAGCTAGTCTTACTCAATCTAGCCTCATTTATCCTGGACCCTCAGATCCACCAAGTGAGCCCTACTCCTTGGCCAGCCCCCAAACCCTAGAACCTGCCTAGTGACTGCTGTCCTAGTGTAGCCTTTACCTTGACCCACTAAAGCGACCATTGTCCTTGTGGTTTCACCTTACACTCACTGAACCACCGACTAGACTTTGAGTCTATGTTTGATGCTACCCACACCAAATGTAACATGTTCAGTTTGTCCATCAGTCTGAGGGTAGTAGGCTGTAGAGAGGTGAACATCATAGTGGAGTAGATATGCAAGTTCTCAGGCAAATGCAGAGGTGAACTGTGGACCATGATCAGAGATAATGGAGTTGTGGAGACTGAATTATTTAAAGATGTTGTTGAAAAAAAGTTGGGCTACTCCAGCTGTGTCAATGGTTTTTTGGCAGGGTATTAGAATTACCCCCTTCATAAGGCCATGGTCAACCACGACCAACAAGGAATCAAACCCAGAGGATAAAGGGAGATCAGTGATGAGGTCCATGGAGAGCTGGCAGAAGGGGAGAGTGGTGGAAGAGGGAATCAGGGTGAGAGGAGGTGTAGTGGGATGAGTATTCACTTTGAACTGTTGATAGAGAGTGCAACCAGCAATGAAGTTTTTGACAAAGGTGGCAAGGCCCAGCCACCAGAAGTCTTGTTCAAGGAGAGCTTTGGTGTGAAAGAATCTCATATGACCTGTAGTGGAGGAGGCATGAAGAGTATGCAAGAGAGTGGAGTGAGAAGCTGGGGGAATGTACATGCAATTGCAGTAATAAAGGTGGCCATTGTCAAAGGTCCAGTTAGATAGGGAGGATCAAGGGAATAGAGGAGACCTGCTCCAAAGACTTTGTAGGGCTTGAAGGACAAGGGGATCAGAGGAGGAGGAAGAGCGAATGGAGTGTGCAAGAGAGAGATCAAGGGCTTGGATGACATGGAGATCAGAGAGAATGGGGGTGGAGGCATTGTCAAGGGTTGTGTCAATAGAGTCCTTGCAAGAGAGAGCATTGGCAGGGGCCATACAAGATCCAGGAGTGATCTGCCAAATAAGATCAAAGTCCTGAAGAAGGAGGAACCAGTGGGCTTGATGACAAGAGAGTTTTCAAGGATCTTTGAGGTAGGAAAGGTTCTTATGATCAGTGAGGATAGTGACTAGATAGGAAGTGCCAAAAAGATATTGATGCCATTCTTGGAGAGCTAGGATGACAGCAAGGAGTTCTCAGTCATAGATGTCATAGTTCTGTTCCACTGGGGAAAAGGTCTTTGAGAAATAGGTGCAAGGGTGGAGGTCACCATTAGAGTTGGTCTGGAGAAGGACTGTGCCAGTAGCAAGGAGTGAGGCATCAGTCATGATAGAGAATGGTTTGGAGACATTGGGGAAGGTGAGGACAGGTGAGGAGGAGAACCTTTGTTTCAAGGTGTCAAAGGCATGGTGTTGGAGGGAAGTCCAGTGCCATGGTTTGTCTTTGTGGGTGAGGAGAGTGAGGGAGGTGATGAGGTCAGAAAAACCCAGGATAAATTTATGATAGAAGTTGGCAAATCCAAGGAATGATCAAATGCCTTTGATAGAGGTAGGGGGTTCTCAAGTGTTGATTGCTTTGAGCTTAGTAGGATCTATCTCAATACATCCTTGGCTGATGATGAGACCAAGATATTCCATTTGGGAATGTCAAAGAAACATTTGGAGATTTTGAGTGATAGGCCATGTTGGCATAAGTGAAGAAGGACTCATTTGGTATGGGAGTAGTGGAGTTTGAGATCATCTTTAGTGTGGATGCCAATATCATCCATGTAGATCTTTAGCCATCATTCAGAGATCATATCGGTGAAGATGTGATTCATGAAGGCTTGGAAGGTCAGGGGGGCATTATTGAAACCAAAGAATATGACAGTTGGTTTGAAGAGGCCAAGAGGAATGATGAAGGTGGCTTTCCATTGGTCTTCTTCTCAAAGGTGGATGTTGTTATATCCCCAACAAACATCAAATTTGGTGAAAAGCATGGAATCCTTCATATCATCAATGAGTTTGGAGATGAGGGGGAGAGGGTAAGCATTGTGGATGGTGTGTGAGTTGAGATACCTGTAATCTTGGCAAGGTTGAAGAGTACCATCCTTCTTTGGTATGAAGAAGAATGGAGATGCCTGAGGAGATTTTGATGGGATGATATAACCAGTTTTGAGGTTCTCTTCAATGAAAGTCTGACATGCTTCATGTTCAGCAGGGTTTAGGGGATAGACTTTAGTGATCTTTGGGACAAAGGATGGTTTTAGTTCAATGGTGTGGTCAAAGGGATGGTGAGGGGGTAAGGTACTAAACATCTTTTCAGAGAAGGTGTTAGTGAATTCCTTGCACTAAGAAGGGACTTCTTGTTCCTGGGGTTTCTCTTTTTGAGCTAATTCTGTAGAGAGGGTGATCTTGCCAAGATGTTCTGGGTATTGGTTGATGTTGTTCTTTTTCCAGGGCAGACTCTCATGAAGAGGTACCACAGCATCCTGGAGTGTGAGGGTGTTAGCCAATCAGTCAATGAGAGGGTTTTGTTTCTTGAGCCAGGTCATGCCCAAGATGACACAGAGGGATCCAAGAGAGGTTATGAGGAAAGTTACAGTATCTGAGATTCCAGGGAAGGTGACATTAGTAGTGATTGTATACTTAATAGTTCCTTGGTGGTTGGGTGTTCCATCAACATTGTAAGCAGTGAGAGATTGAGGGAGTTATCTGATGGCTGAGTGAAGGTGGGGGACAAGGGATGTATCAATGAAATTACTGGTAGCATCACAATCAATGAGAGCAGTGGTATTGACACTTTGAGATCTTGCTTGTAGTTGGACAGGAAGGTGCATGGTTCATTCATTTGAAAGGCCTACTAGTACAGTGGAGATGTCTAGGGAAGGAGACATTGCTACTTCTTCCCTTACTGAAAACCTGAAGAGAGATCTTCCTTGGGGGTGTCATTGAAGCAAAGCTTAAGAGTTTGTAGAATATCGCCCTCATCCTTTCTAGAGGAGCAGAGACTGTTGACATAAGTTTCGAGAGCAGTAGGAGTCTTGACTGGGAGAGGGGCATTAGGTGGGGTGGCAGTAGTGGTTGTGGTCTGGACCTGCTGGGGAGTTCTAAAGCAATTGGGGGAAGATGAAGTGTTGGGGGAATTATTGGTGGTGAAGGTGCAACATTGCTGTGCATTGTGGCCCTTCTTTTGGCAGTGAAGACAAAGGCCTTCTCTGAAACAGTGAGCATGTTCAGCAGGGGTGAGTTTAGAGATGTGGATGGTGTCCACATCCATAGCATTAGGGTCAGGGTGGGAGGAGCAAGGAGCAAATGATAAAGGGTGTTTATGACCCTTGCAAAGTGCAGCAATGTGGGCTTTCTGGGCATGGAAAGTTTTGGCCTTTTCAATCCATTCTGTGATGGTAGTGGGAATGGTGGTCATGGAGAGGATCATAATTGCAAGTTGTTGGTCCAGTCTGAGGGAGAACTTGTTACGATTCCTTTTTCTTTTCTTCACACGCTTCATCTTTTCCTGACACCTTCACCCGATCACATCGCACACCACATGGATGCTGTTTCTCTTTAGTCATCGTGTCTTACGCACGGGGCTTCTCTT
>JBBPLS010000171.1:0-43993 GCA_038089895.1 Boletellus ananas | reverse complement strand
TGGCCATATCACATGATCCAAGGTGCTATAGATAGCCAAGGGCGTCTACTATATTTCGGGTCACTAGTGCCAAGCATGATTCCCACGCCCTGACATGTTACACTGCCCACACTACAAATTACCCAAATATTGCAATGGTTTTGTTGCTCAGTGTACACACTTAACAGCAAGCTGTAGTACATAGAGGCTGTGGAGATCCTCAACATTCTTAGTTTTCTTAATTGACCCCTTGTTACGATTTCTCTCATCTTTCGCTGTATCTTCTTTCTCTCTTTACTTCGCCCTTGTCGCTCTCCAGTCTTCAGTATATTCTTCTATGATTACGTTCACTTTGCTATCATCACGAGCAGTTCCCGTGTGAGTGTCATACCTCTTTAGCTTCTCTTCTTTTATTTGCCATCATTGCTTAGTCTTCCACAGCAACGATTGTCATCATTGCTTATTTACCTTCTGATTTCCATTGCATTCCACGATGTTCTATGCTTATGTATCTTTTCTGCACTGCTTGGTCTGTGCATCCTTTCTTCTGTATATAAACCCTTAGTTTGCCATTTGTATTCTCCATTCTTAATCTGTGCAATACACGCATACTCTTGAGTCCACTCCTAGCCCCTCAGGCCTCTTCAGGCATCATCCTTTGACACCTTCGGGCCCTCAGTCTCCAGTCCATTCCCCAGAACGTATAGTCTCTAGACCGTCCCCATCGACGTACAGTCCCCTTCGTCCTTTCTGGCTGAGTTGTACCTCTTTGTGAGTGTCCTGCCAGCAAGGTCTTTGCCTCAGTCACTCGAGGTATGCCCTGTATAACACCCCTACTGTTGAAACAGGACAGGCTTGAATGTTTCAAGCAGCACTCATACACAGAGCAACTAACAGATGAAGGAAGATAAGAACAAGGTGATGACTAGTGGTGGTAATCAAAGTGTAGCAATACAAGGTAATGAAGCAATAGTACTCTAGCCTAGAACTAGGTTGCAAGGAAGTGTGACAGGGAAGTTAATTGCTTAAGAGTATGAGGATGAATTTAGCCCTTTTTATATACATGAAGTAAATAAGGTTAAAGCGGAGCTTTAACTTGAGGGATAAATGCTATTGGTTGAAAGAGAACAATAGCTATTAATAGATGATAAGAGTAGTTAACACTATTGATGGATATAAATAGAAGAGCAATAACTGCCATTGGCTAATAAGCAATAGTGTCATCTTGCACCATAATGAAGTAATATGACATTATAATGATGTCATCAGTCTAGATCCTGAATAAGAATAGAATGGTCTAGCCATTTAACTATAAATAGAGTAACTGAGTAGCAATAAGATAAGATAACAGAATTTCAACACCTACATAGTCTTACTTGAATCTAGCCTCACTTCTCTAAACCATCAGATCTATCTAGCAAGCCTTGCTCCTAGGCTGACCTCATCACTCACATCAAACCCACAAGCAACTAGCTGTCCTTGTGTGGATTACCCCAAACCCTTGATCCACAACTAAGGCTTTGCAAGTCTATGCTTGTCAATACCATCAACAAGCATAACAATTGCTATCTTAAGTATTGGTCACTTCAAATTATACACTAGATATTACAGTTTTCTTCCTCTCTCACCACATCCTTGTTCTCTCTTGTTTTCATCCTATTCACAGCCCTATCTTTGGTCTATTCACCTATGATCACAATCACATTCTTATTGTCACAAGCAGTTCCCATGTGAGCATTATACCTCTTTAGTCTCTTTTCTACTCTTTTCTTCACATAGCCTTTTCTATGCTTACACATCCCCTTCCTCTTTTCCAAATGTGATACTCACACAGCTTGGTCTGTGCACATCTTCCTTCAGTGTATAAACCTTCATTTTACATCCTGTACAGTATTCTCAATCTGCACAATTCACACATACTCTTGAGTCCACCTAGTCCCTCATCAGCCTCCTCTGGTCCCTTAGTCCCTTATTGCCCTTCTCAGGTCCTTAGTCCTTCATCTATTCTCTTGAACATATAGTCCCTTATCCACTTCTACCAGACATATTGTCTTTTGTCCCTTCAGGCTGAGTTGTACCGCTTTGTGAGCATCCTGCCTGTCAGTTCTCTAGTTCAATCACTTGAGGTATGCCCTACATAATACTAGATACAATAAATAGTTTTATTGCTGATAAAATTATGATAAAAATAATTGCAAAAATATTATTATTACAACAATATTCTAACAGAAAATGAAGTCACAATCATATTAGATTTTTTATGTTTTTATGTTTGCTGAATATTGAGATAATTAAATACTGGGTGTAGAAAATATGTCTAATATTCAACTTTTAATTATTTCAATATTCCCCATCATGATAATATTTTATTTCTTATATGATTATCATTTGATTTTTCTGTTAGGGTTTTATTAACATAAACATGTCTTTCATGATTGTTTTTATCATGATTTTTTCATTAACAAAATTATTTCCTGCACCTAGTGTATAGTGCAGTGCAGGTCAATCATGAGAGCACACATCTGCCATGCTTTTTTTCCCCGTGTTTACTAGTGCCCTGGGAGGTCGTGATGCGCATTCACGCGTCGGGCGTGTCGACCCAGATCCATGTCGTAACGTCACTCATCATCGCCCAACACTGTTGCTGCATGGAACGGCCTACCAAGAAACCACGACTACGAGGACCTGACGGCTTTCAGAAATCGAAGTCAACGCCGCGCTACCACCCACCAGAAAGTATCACCAAGTTTGTCTCCGCTTTCGACACCGCACCACCATCCCCCGTCAAAGCCGTCGCACAACCTAACGGTCCATCCGAGAAGAAGCCGGTCTCTCTTTCTAACCATGAGTTACCACGCAACCCGTTTGTGGACTGTCGCGCACCTAGAGAGCCAGAGGCTGGGCCAAGCCGACCGTCGTTGCCCAAGCGCCAGTTGAAGCCCTCGTCGTCTGTACACCCTCTCCATGCAGCAAGGGCAGACAAATCGTTAGCGCCGCTTCAAGTTCTCAAGGCTCCCGTGTTCCTGCCTCCCGTTGCACTACCACAGATAACCAGAGTGGAGCCACCGCCCAAGACAGCAGATGTCAGTCTACGTTTACTTCGACCAACGTTGAAACGACCACCCGCATCCCCCGAGAAACCAAGATCTATCCTCAAACCACCTCCGCCTATACCCTTAGAAACCAAACCGTCTGTACCACTCAAACCCCTCGCACCACCACCACCTCTCCCTTTGCTGTCCCCGGCATCGCCACAGAAGCCTATGAAGACGATCCTTACGACGAGCATTGCCCAAGCCACTGATCCGACCAAAGAAGGCACGGGTGCAGAGCTGCTGTCGTTGTTCCTCCAGCAACATGGGCATAATTTCGTGTCACCGGCCGACCAAGAGCTTCAAAGGGGCGTGATGGTCAGCCCGGATAAGCGTTCCCGCGGAAAGGAGCCCAGGTTCCTTCGGTGTGTCGTTTTTGTCCGTCCGCTCTGGTGTCTCAGCGCTTAACGTACCGCTGTAGGGGCGGTTTGGCGGAACGCTTCAACCACCGCATGTCGTGCACCAAGACCGATTTTGTGCTGTGGAAACGACAGATGGAACGCAAGATCGAGTCGGGGGCCATGTCTGGGTCAGACATGCAGCTTCGCATTCTGAGAGTGCTCGACATCAGCAAAATGTCTGAACGATCGCGCTTTGCAGCTGGGCCTCTTTCCGGACTTGCGCTCTGTCGCCTGATGCGGCGTCACCAGTTCACGAGCGGTGACCTCACGCTGGGCACCTACGTCGTGTTATTCCACTTTGCACCGACGAGCGGCGGGAAATCTCTCGTGAGCGGCATGGATCACTTGGCGGATGGAAACGATGTGATGGTGTGGCTGCCGTGGCACAAGGTCGAGCTGGTGGGTGTCAAGGAGAGTGCGGGACTTTTGGACATGTTTCGGGCCCTCGACACGTTGACGCCTCCGCATAGTTTGCTCGTGGTGTCTAGATTTTGCATCGTCGTGCCCAAGATCGTCAGTGCAACGTGACCCACTGCTACCACGTGACCGCACCCGTTCCACTTTGTAGTTCTCCGCCCCGTTCCACCAAATGCCACGCAAGACTACACATCCAGTGAGCCTCGTGAATGACGATGACGACGCGTCGTCACAGCACGGCAAAGTGGCAGATGACGATCAGGATCTGGAGTACGTGCCGTGTCCAAGTCCCCGTACGCGACTGACTCGATCCCTGAAAAAAGGGTGTACGCCAAGGCCGTCGCGGAATTCAAGGGTACGTGCAGAATCCGTATTGTCATAATCGCCTGCTGACACGGCGCATTACTATGGCGCACGCGGGCCACACAGTGACCTGGCAGAAGCAGAAAAGGGAAAAGGAGAGAAAGTTTCTGAAAGCAACACAAGCCGAGCTCGACGAACACGTTCGCACGCGCTCGACCCTCGTTGCCGTTGACCCGCGTTATTTACGCGCATCATCTTTGAACAGATTGGCCGAAAAAAGGGCGAGGTCAACCAGATTATAAACGAAATGTGAGGGGCAAGTGCATATATGCGTCGATGTGACCCGCGACCTACGCTAGTCGACGGCCAAAGGGAAGAGATGTACCAAGAATTCCTTTTGAAATACGCCGCACTCGAGGACAAGCAGCGGGAGGTCATCGTCAAGATCATCGATGCGCAACAAACGCTTGTGGTCTCTCATCTCAACCAATATACTCACGTAACACGGTTGTTCATGTTGTCGCCCTACAGGCGCTGTCCGTTAGAAAGCATCAGGAAACGGTACAGCTCACCCAGGACCGCGAAGAAGGTCAATTCGAGGGCATGAAAGAGCTCAGGCAGACATTTCAAGGTACGCTGTCGTCTTTCGAGCCATGGACCAGCCCGTGCTTCCCCAGTTCGTCGTCATAGATATGGAAGAAATGGTGGACTCTTTCATGAAAGTCTGACGTCCCCCACGCTGAGTACGCGCCTCGTCTTCGCTGTTCCCAGGTACAAGAGTTTACATTTTCGTTCACCATGTACTCGAATCCGGTGTCCGTCCCCGTTTGCTTTTGTGATGTGATAATGAGTTCCCCTTGCGCGATTGTGGAGGCACATGAGAGTACTACCCCCCCTAGTCCTTGATGTCTAGACACAGAACAATCATACCAACCATCGTGATGAGTAGAGACACCGTGCCCGTAAACACCTCAGGATGGCCCAGTCATCAAGAAAGAAACCTTCGACGCGAAGGTGTTGTCGCCGAGGCAACATAAATGGTTACACCCGAATGCAGCTGCGATAAAAACTAATATCTTCGGCGAGAAATCGCTGATTGCCATCACCTAGCACAGCATATGGTGCAGATTGAAGGCACCGACGGTCACCATGAGCAACGTTGAAGCCGGACAACTCACACTCTTCTTGGTCGCGGAATGCGAGGTGGGGAAATCAATGTCTACACCGGTAATCCGCGTGAACAAGTAGGCGGGAGCGAAAAACCTGGTCGAAGGTGCGTGGTAGTCAGGATGGCACCCGCCACTGGGAATCGTAATTACCGGCCGATGGGTACCAGAAGAAGTCGCCGCCCCATCCGTTGCAGATCCGAGGTTCTCCGAGGAAAGATCCGTCTCTGTCCGTCATGGTACATGACACGGTGGAGACGAGGGAACAAACTTGCTTTACAACAGCCCCACTTTGATGGGGAGTAGACACGCGCAAACGTGTGCGATCCACGACCACACGGCGTCTGGTTTCGGGCGTCTTCGTGCTTGGCAACGTCTCCCGGATTTTCTGGGCACCTGGTTTCTTTTTCCTGTTGGGTTTTCATGTGAAGCACGCGCACCACCGTGCGTCTGGCATTGTTCTGTTGGCAAATACGGTAATCGGTAATGTTGCAGCATGTGAACACGGTGGTTCTCGAAGTACTTTTTTTTTTTTTTCTGGACCATGAAAGGCCTAATGCGAGTGGTAGGGATCTAGTCGAGAACCCTCACCTTACTTGACAGTCATCCCCCTTGGGTAACACTAAAACCGATTACAGTTCGATTTTCGTGGTCAATCGAGTCCGCATCGCACTCACCATTTGTACACAGCGCCGTAGACAGTAACCTCGCTCATTCGGGTCGATTCGGTGCTCACCGGGAAGACAAACGCAGCCATTTATCAGCAGCAGCTCATGCCAAATCAAAGTGTGTACCCACCGGAGAGGACGTCACAAGCTGTTAATAGTCCGTTATTGGGCGTCCTGTTCATGACTGAGGTCGTTCGGCGAGAAGACAACGCCAGTTGATTCGATGGCGACGGCTCTGACCGGGCCGGGTCACAACACCCTGTTCCGATTGGTCGTTTCATCGCATAATCTAACACCGCCACGGTCCGTCACTCAGCACAATCTGACGCAGCCTTCTGCCCTTCCAAAGCGAACAGTCAAGGTCAACACATTAAAGAGCGCGGTGGTAGTGATCATATGCTACCCCACTGTTTACGACGAACAATCTCAGAGCAGATGGAAATTGTGACACGCCTCCCTGTGGGCGCCGCTTGTGTTTAGTGGCTAGGGTCGATAATCAGCGCGCGGCGTCAGAACAGGTTGAACCACTGCCTTTGAACTGTAAGCTATAGCCTGAAACTCGGCTTTCTTGAAAAGCCGTGAAATACCCCATGGCTGATCAAGCTAGCAGCACGATCGCGCTATCAGCGACGTGCCACTCGGCCCTAGCGTGGTCAACAGCGAGGTTACGCATGCGCTTCAGCTTGAGCGCTGCGCCAAAACTATCATTTTTTCCGAAAATAGAAATGAGCTCCGAATCGGGAGAATCAAGGTTAATGTCGATGTCATACAAGGCGGGAACATGCAAGAGGATGCGCCTCGGCTCAACATCGAGCGTGCATTCGGGTATGAGGGCGTGTGTCTGATCGGAGGATGAAGTTTGTTACCCGAGCACATCGCCAGATGGCAGTGGTAATTTGCTTACAATACCAGGCACGTCGAAGACAATGCGGATACTCGGACCTTGCTGGGTGCAAGACCATGTGGGAAGCTGTAGTTTGGAGATGGGCGCCAAGGACGTCTTAAGGATACCCTTGGGCGACGCCGTGTCAGGTATGTTGGTAGGCCCGTGGGGGATTTCTCGAATGAGCGTAGGGGGTGCTTGGCGGTGCGGGTGATTGGGCGGAAAGAGTCCTATGGGCACGAGTACCCGACGGGAGCATGGTTTCCCCTTGGAGGCTATGTTTGGGGTGCCGATCTGCCGGGAGAGGAGCAAGGCCGTCTGCGCCTCAATACGTTGAAACACAAGTTCTGGAGTGAGCAGTTAGACCGGAAACGAGGTGTGGGGAATCGTGTACCGATGATAAAGTTTCTGAAGTCGGGGTCTCTGAGGGTGCGAGATTTGATTGACGGATTGAGCACGCAATCGAAAACAATGGCCGACTGGCCCGCTGATGGAGAGTCAGTGATGGGGTCTCATCGGAGATAGAGGTGGGTGTTGGGGACGGTGTTCACGGAGTGCGAGTAGCACCGACCTTTATCAGAATCCTGGCGTGCATCTGATAGTACAATGGGGACGAACCAGGTGTCCTGGTTAGACTCATCGGTTTCGAGACCCTGCATTGCACGATGTATCGCATCTTCGCTTGCAGGTGGCGGGGGTGGCACATTCGGATCCCAGGCGATGTTGACAAAAATCTTCAGACCTTTCGCCACGTAGCAAGGCTGGTCAGAGGCTGTGAGGCGGACGGGGACATCGCTAGTTGCCCTTGACTTTACACAAAACCCGGGCACTGGATTGAGCGCGACGGCAACTTGGCTGGTCTCCATCAAACAGGCGCGGGAAATAAAAGATACCGATTGGGAAACTCGGATATGCAAAGTGATCCCTCCGAAAGAGGAAGGGCGCATATATTGACCTGCTTTCACTGGTTTCGTAACGACGTATAAAAAGCTCGGTCTCGTTCGGGCCCCCCCCCCTCAACCTCTCTCTTCCTGACTCTCACCAGCACATCGACATGGCCCACGTTGTCACCCCCTTCCCCGAAGACGACAAGCAGCTCCAGGAGTACATGCAGGACAGACGTGTCATCGGGGTATGCTGTCTCTTGATCGCATCCTCTCCATACCACTCACTCGTTTTCACCAGTACGACCCCCTTGTCCAGCCTGCCTTGCTTAGGCATGAGATCACCCCCACCGATGCATCTCGAATCACCATTGTATCCGCCCGCTACAACGCCGCGCGCGTCCTCGCTGGCCAGGACGAGCGGGTACTTGTCATTGTCGGCCCTTGCTCCATACACTCTCCAGAACAGGCCATCGAGTATGCAAAACTCCTCAAGGCCAAGATTCCCACTTGGGAAAATCTGCTGATCGTCATGCGTGCTTACTTGTAAGTCTATTTATTCCGTTAATGTGTGCCTGACTCAACACGATTCCTCGACAGCGAAGTATGTGAATCAACCTTGCATATCTTACTTGACTTGTTCATCTTCTCTGCAGAAGCCGCGAACGACCGTTGGCTGGAAAGGCCTGATCAACGATCCGGTATGTCTTGTTCCACAGATCAGAATCCAGGCTCACCGTATTATACCCCAGGACATCGACGGGTCCTTCCAGATCAACAAAGGGCTTCGAATTGGGAGACAGCTCCTTTGTGACCTGACCAACCTTGGTGTGCCAGTTGGCTCAGAGCTCCTTGATACTATCTCCCCTCAGTACATTGCTGATCGTATGTGGCCCTTTGTCTTGGCCTGAGACTGTCGTCATTGTACCTTCACAGTGATATCTTGGGGTGCTATTGGCGCCCGAACAACCGAATCGCAGCTTCACCGGGAACTCGCTTCCGGTGTCTCCTTCCCCATTGGTTTCAAGAACGGTACAGACGGAAGGTGAGGGTCCCGTTGCCAAGAGTATTCCAGCTCCAAATTTATTATCTATCTTCTTTCTATCAGCGTCACAGTCGCCGTTGATGCCATGCGCTCGTCTTCTAATGCCCATGCGTTCATGGGTGTGACCGAGCACGGCCTGGCTGCCATCGTCAAGACACGGGGAAATCAAGACGTTCACGTCATTCTCCGTGGTGGTACCAAAGGCCCGAATTACGCATCCGAGCACGTCAAAGCGGCCGCAAAAGCCATTGAGAAAGCCCGCCCAAGTAGCCACCCGAGCATCATGATTGATTGCAGCCGTATGTGCACAAGACTTTCTCCGCTGTGACGGCAAGTGACGCGTGATAATTACCAGACGGGAACTCGCAAAAGAACCACAATAACCAACCCAAGGTCGTGGATGACATATGCTCCCAGCTCGCCGCGGGCGACAGGACGATCACTGGCGTCATGATCGAGTCCAACATTAACGCTGGCCGTCAAGAGGTACCTCCCGAAGGTCCTGGTGGCCTCAAGCATGGCGTTAGTATCACCGATGCTTGCGTTGACTGGGAGACGACTGTCACCATGCTTGGCAAGTTGAACGAGGCCGTTGGCAGGCGTCGCATCCGCCTCATTGAGCAGAGTCTCCACGGCTTCCAACAGCCCGCGTGAACCACGACATCTCTATGAACGCTGATACGATCTCTCACCAACGTCGCTGTTGTCCACTGTCCCGTTGTATGTTTATGTATCTATGTTAACACTTTGCGGATCCAGACTCTTCGGAACCGACATGTAGAACTGACGCCGTAGTAGTACGTCAGCACCTCATATGCCGTATGTCTCATGTAGAGCCAAATTCATAGAATGCTTCCTGGTAACATGCTGTGATCGAGTGACTGGGATGTGATGACGAGTGCTCAGGCAAAGACCGCAGGCAAGAGCCCGAGACTGCGTCGAGCCTGGAGCAGGCGATTGGTTCCACGTGCAGGTTGCGAGGTGCGCAAAGTTCCTTGATCATGCTGAGTGACTCACAGTGCCGTATATGGCGCCCGACGCACATGCCGCCAGGTCTGCACAGTCATCCTCTGACGACAACCACCCAGAACCGTCGACGCGGCCGCTCAGGTTCGTCGGTATTAAGCGGGCAATGCGTAACAACTCGGAGGTCAGCAACCGAAGATCGGTTGAACGTGCAAGGGATTCCAGACCGCACGTTCGTCTGGGCGTATCGCATCCTCCACCAGTGGGCGTCTGACACGTCCAGCCCGTTTCCCACAACTGCCGGACGTGATGAAACGCGTTTCGTCCATGGAAAATAAGACTGCGCCCTTGAACTTTTCCCCCAGTGTCACTGACTCGGACGTGGTCGCATGGCACTTTTCTTTCCTGTCGACATTTCACCCATCCCCGCGCGCCGACCCCCGGCCCCACTGATGACATGCGAAACTCAGCACCCTTGACGTCGGTGGATCGCATTACACTCGTGCAGGCGTGTCGCAGGCAACGTCTGCACTGTCGTAGAAGAGTTGTGTACGGGTGACACCAGACTCCCACACAGCCCCTTTTCATGGCATGGTATCATCCGTCTGCTGGGGGATGGTGTACAAGTGCACATACAACGACACACCGCATCCCTCTTTTCGTCTAGGGGACGCCTTGCCACGCTTCGATGACGCGGTCAAGCGACGCACCCGACCAACCGGACCCAAATGCGTTGATCATCTTCGTACCCGTGCCCCGTAACACTTCCTTGATCCCCACGTCGAGCGATCGCAGGTCTTCAGTGCCTTCGGGGGCCGGGTGGCTCGTGCTGTGCACGTGCGCCTCACGCGCTAGCTGGCGCAATATCACGAGGAGAGACGCGGACGGGACGCCGTTCCTGACGAGGTACCACGCAAGCCAGCGGGAAACGCGTCCTTGGACGTCGAGCTCCGACGTGGGCTCGGATTCGGATTCCGTCGCCCCAAAGACGGGCTCCCCGCGTGCATAGCGCCCGAGGGCCGTGACAAACGTCGAATGATTCTGTATTGCCCCAAGTCGCTCGTCGAGCGCCTGTAAAGCCCCCGAGACCGTGTTCTCCCGGATGAGTGGAGGCCGTGGGTTGTTTTCTGTTCGGCCGCTGAACCGGCGTTCAAACACTTTGCTGTAAAAGTCGACTGCGAATCGGAGGTCCTGCAGTCGGAGGTGGAAGTGTGACGTAGACTGTGGTTGCGTGCGATATTGATACAGTGTTAGATGCGATTGCAGCGTCTCCATCTTATCTTGCAGAATGCTATCTAAAAGTGCCGCGTGGCAGTACGCGTGGAACGTCCTCTCCTCGGGCGTTTCGCCGTCGTCACGGGAGAAATAGTCGGCGAACGCGAGAAAGAGGGTGTCGTTTGAAAAGGAAGAAATGAAGTGCGTGAGGTCACTCGCAGGGTGGGCTTTTGCGTCCGTCAGTTGTGGGAAATCGAGGGTGGCAGCATCGCCAGCAGAAGAACCGGAGCGCACGAATAGACTCCTGCTCCCTCTGGGGTCCTCGGTGTAGCTGAGGAACGCCGTTCGACGTTTAACATAGAGCGTCTGGTTCCTCAAAAAGCTCATCTTGTGGTCGGGAACGTTTTCAAAGTCCACAAAGAAGGGCCAGTAGCGAGGCGTATCGATCCGGATGGACGCGAGCTTCCCAAAGTCTGGTATGAGCGTAGGAGAAATGAGTTGGGTGACCCCCTTCTCGTTCCCTTCCCTTGTCGTGATCTTGACGGGGAGATAGACAGCTTCACGCGTCGTGACGTCTCGTGCGACGAGGCAGCGAGGCTCTACTGCAAGGACCCACAGGTGTCGCAACGCCTGGAGGTAGCTCTTGTTGTCCGACGAGACGTGGTGGAAGCGCGGGAAGAAGGCAGTGACCATGCATGCAATGGCCGCGTTGGAAGTACCCAGAGTGAATCGACCGGCGCCAAGGAACAGCAGGCCGAGGGACAGATGGGTCGCTACATGTACGCCGTATCTGAAAGCCTGGTGGTACATCCCGAACGCATACCTGAGTCTCCTCAGGCACGAGATCTCCCCAGTGCCTGCCATGACCATGCACAGCGCGATCGAAATGAGATTGAGACCCTCTCGCACTGCCGAACGCTTGATCTTGTGATCGAAAGAGGGACCTAGACATCCGTTACCCAACACCGTTCTGACGGCTTGCACCATCGGGCTTACCGCTCGTGGCAATGAACCGACTGAACAGGTCGAAATAGCTTGACAGCATGATGTACGCTTCGTGACGGGCGGTGCCAGCATACTTCAATCCGACGGCAAAGCAATAGCCAGCGATAATGTTGAAATAAGCCAACTCGATCGCGTCGTCCGCCCGCTTCTTGTTGGCGATATGATCCTGCATGGCCGTCATGATCGGTTCAGGAATTTGGGCCATCAACCAGTCGGACGTTGATCCGATGGCGTTCCACATGATCAGTGACCTCGCAATCGTGCGCATGACCAGAAAACTCGGCTGGATGCGGTTCAGTTCAATGACCGTGCTCGGAAGCTCGAGAACGTCCGCGACATCCTTTTGCTCCGTCTTGAGATACATCAGGCCCAACGCGATGGTCGCGGCCGGAGACGTGATGTTGACGTCAAATGTGGGACGGCTTTGCCCTGCACTGATGGATCTCATCTCGCCGTGAACGAGGACGCGCAGCCGATGGAGACAAGCCATGTCGGCGGGGATGGGCGAACCCTTTCCGAGCATGATCATCCCAAAGGCAACGGCTGCAGAGTAGGTGTATGCTTCTCTGTGTTCGTTGCTAAGATCCGGCTGCACGAGATCCTTGCGACTGATCTGGTTGAGACACACTTCGGCCATTCGCCGGTCCTTTGTGCCCAGGTAGAGAAGGCCAACTCCGGCCAGTCCAGCAGCTTGGGTCATGAGGGACACATTGAGGTCCACTGTCGGCGTTGGGAGCAATGCCGGCGTATGAACGGCCAGTAATTTCGTGACGTGCGTGTTGGCAGACCCAACGTTTGCCGCAGACAGACCAAGCAGGACGCCAATGGACGTCAGGTCGTGCTTTGGGGTGAGGTACCCAAAGGTATGCCACGTCAACATTTCCTTGAGATGGCCCGTCAGCCCGAGCCCGTACAAGAAGCCCGCGTGCTCCGGAGTCAGTTCGGAAGGTTTATTAAAGGCGATCCAAGAACTCTCCACGCCTCGCGCCCATGGCGCAATGCGCAGTCCCGCAGCTACTCCATTGTGGAACTCTCCCCAATTCGTGCACTCAAAGGGTATCTTGCCAGGCTCGGGTCCAGTGATGATGTTGGAAGGCTGGATCCTGATCTGGTATTCGAGTTTGGGAATGACGTATGCTTCGCGGGTGACCGTGAGCACCGAGCCAAACGTAAACATGGCTCTCCCATAAGGCAATGCCAACGTCCTTTCCGCGATCCTCACGACCTGGTGTTGCTGTTCTTTGGCCTGGTCGTGTTCGCTGCGTCGATCGATTCAGTCCCTTGGTTCGACGACGAGCCGCCACTACTCACTTGAGATCGGGTCGTTCGATCAGCCGGACGGATGGAATTGTGGACGAGCACAGCATACGTGCCACCTCGTCCAGCCGGCGATCCTGTCCAAAGCGTATGCTCGCAAACGATTTCAGACCGAGTTCCACGCCGGAGAGCGCGTCCACTTCGCCCACGCTCGCGACTTTGGCTTGCTCGACCAGACTGCTCACGGTGGTTCGACGATGAAGCGTCTACGACGGGTCAGCTCGTGACAGCGACCACAGGTTGAAAGCCATACCATGTATGTCTCGGCGGACTGATAGATGCCTTGTTGCGAAACGACCGGTTGAACCATGGCGACGCTGAAAGCGAGGTCGCGCCGGCCAATGAGCTCGTAATGCTCCGGCTGCCAGTGGGAAGGAGGTGACAGTTGGCACGTTCGGATAGCCTCGCGCAGAGGAGCAGCGATGCCCAGAGGTAAGCTGTCCAAAAACAAATGTCCCTTTTTTGCCGTGCCCCACATGCGCACGAGCGCCTCGACCGTCAATTCTGCGCGTTTCTGCGCAGAAGAAACCGAGCTGTCGGAAAGACAGAGGTATGCAGTCGTCAGACGTTGGAGCGAGTTCAACGGCTCGACCTTGCCAAAGGCATACGACGGTTGGATGTCGAACATGGACGCCAGCCGTGAGGTCTCGTATACCGGAAATCGCCAATCGGGGTTGCTTATCCTGCCGTACAGTATAGCAGTCATATCTGGCGGCCAGACCGGTATCCGATCGTCAAGCATCTCGCCTCCTGGAACGAGATCAGCTCGGACGGGCCACGGACGGGAATGTCACGTACGCGCAGAAAAGAGCGAAGGCCAACCGGGCATGATGTTTGGACAAAGTCGCTTCCAATAATCCGCCCACTCTGGTCTGATTATGTGCGCGATCCGGCACACCAGGGGCACGAGTAGCATGAGGGCATCGTGTCGATGGACGACGAGCCGGAGGTCTTCGGCAAGCATGTGTAGCGTATACAAGACTGGCGCCAACAACGGGTTCGGTTTCGTCGTTACCAGAGAAAACGACTGGCTTTTCAGACGAGCGGGAAGGGACAGGTGCTGTAACGCGGGATCATCTTGGACATTCCGAGCGTTGGTACTCAGAGACAAGAACCGTTCCCAGTCCGTCGACACCGACGTGTCGCGCCCGGCTGAAGAGGACACCCCGAGATTCAGAACCTGCGTGAGCGCATACGCCAGCGCATGAAATTCCAGATTGAAGGAGCTGCCAAAGTGGGAGAGGGACCACGTCCGAAGAAACGTCGAATGCAACGCAAAGGCGTCTTTGGCAGGCGCGATGAGAGACAACGCCTGTAGTGCTTGGGTGACGAGACGATCGCGCGGAAGCATGTCGAATTTGCTGCGATAGGTATGCCCCCCGGCGCAGAGCAACGTGACGGAGGACACACAGGCCGACTTTATGGACGCTACGCCCGTGATCGGGACGAGCGCGCGCTTCTCTGTGCTCCCAGCCTGGGCGAGCGCCAACACGATCGGCAGTGGCTGCAGCCCGTGCGTGAAGACAGTCACCGATCCATCGGATCTAACGGCCAACAGGTCCCATATCCCTTTGCGAGTGGCACCGACGGGGACCACAGATACCGCGTCGATGGTCGTCCAATAGCTGCAAGCCACCGTCTTGTTCGCCTCCTGCACGGTAAGCAGGAAAACGGCAGTCGGAACGCCGGGCACACAGAGCGCCAACAGCGTGTGATCACAAACGCCGTCAAAGCGTTGGTCAAACAGAGCGGCAGAAATTTGAGGCAGTGACCCTTGCCTAGCGAACGATGTGGACAAGCCGGGACGACACGTACACGATCACTTACGGCACCCCGGGCATCGAGTGGGTCGTCAACCTCTGCGCCCAAAAAGTGGCCTTCATCCTGCCATGTTCCGCGGCGCCCGTGGAGGTCTCCCCCTCGCTTCCAAGCGCCATACGGTCGAGATTGAAGCTGAGATCAAAGCGAGCCGACAGGGCGCGACGACCGGGCCGGTAAACGTAACGCCAGATGGACAGCTCCCGCCGTTCAGAGTTGAACGTGATGAGGATGTCGTCGATGGCAAACGGCCGCCGAGACACCCAGATGACCTCTTCGATGGCAGGAATGACGACGAGCGGTTGATTGTAATTCGCTTCCTCGTCGAGGAGGCTGGCGGGGCGACCGGGGAAGCCGCCCACGATCCCCGCGGTGACGCCAACGGCAGCAGGCTCCGAGAATGGATTTGTGATGGTGAACGTGGTGGGAAGGGGCGCGTCTCCGGTGGCACGGGAATCGTCCATCTCCAGAGGATCCAGGAGACGTTGTATCATCACGCCGTGGGGATGGAGGGGCCATGCCTTGCGGACGAGAAAGGGGAGGGAAAACGTGTAATCAGTTCCGTTGATCAAGTAGACCTTGCCTATGCTGCGCAGGAACACAAACACTGCCGCGACGTCCTCCTGGACGTGCTTGTTCTTCTGGCGCTCCTCCTGGACGGCTTTGAAAGGGCCAAAGATGGATTCGGCCAACGGGTCTGCCTGCTGCTCGCCTGCCCTGGAGGCGTAGTGCGCGCTGCCGTGCACCGGACCCGTGGTGCTGGCACTGTAGGCAAACCTGCCGAGACAGGCGTATTGGATCGTCTGGTCCTCGTCGGAAAAGTCCCATTTCCTTTGGATGACGCCGCCATGACTGAGAACGACACACTGATCGTTCCACGCCAGCTCTTGCTCTGCCCAGGAGTCGCATCCGTCGTCGTACAGCGGCGCATACACGACGTTGACCGAATTGGACGTGGAGCCCCTCAGGGCGCCTCTGATGGCACGAAGGAGTGCAGACTCTGCAGCCTGTGCTCCCGTGTGTGGTGTTTGGCGGGATAGAAACTTGACGGCGGCAGAGGACGCGTCGAGATGGACTCGAACAACGACCGACGCGTCGGGATCCATGGCGGAGACCACGAACTAGCAGGACGCGTGAGGCTTCAAGCACACACCAAGTCCGATTACCAAGTCCTGTTTATTCGACAATGCCTAGACATCGTCCCGACTCTCTCTTAGGCTACAGTATTGTATGTATATGTTCCAAAATAACATAAATGAACAAGATAAGCATGTTGTGATGCAGTATACCCAGAGAGATCCTATACTTGACGGAGGCACGACAATGTGATCCCCGACAGCTCCAAACAATAAGTCCATGTGTGAGGCGAGACGAGGCAGCGAATAACAATAATCTAACGTAAACTTTCCGCGCGGAGAGGTACTGGCGTCGAAAGCGACAAGGCAGGCCTGGACGCTCCGTCGCCAGTCTCGACGCCCACAAGTTGGCTCGCGTCAAGGCGATTGGCGGCGCAACATCTCCTGGCTATTCTTTCTGCTCCCAACGAGGTCTGCGTGGTGGGGCAATGCGATGCCGGCGACACTGGTCGTCTCCTCGTCGTTGAACCTCCAAATGTTGCCGAGATGGAAGTGAGAGGTAGAGTCTTTGCGAGCGACGACGCGTTCGTGACCGGACCGGGGGGAGGGATCGGCGTCCTCGTACTCCTCCACGGACAAGTCTGCGGAAGACGACGAGGTAGGGGATAGGGTAGGCGACTGGACAATGTCCTGCAAGAAAGAAGGCAAGAGTGGGGCCGATGCGCCAGAGGGGAGCGCGTCTTCCAACTCTCGCATCCTTGGGAACACGGGCAACGCACGCGGATGGGGGCCCGACGTTTCGTAGATGAACTGAGCCTCGGGATACTGTGTGCCGGTGCGGACATCACTCTGGGAGCGACTGAGGCGCGACGGGGGCACGACGGTGTCCAGCGGACGATGAGGCTGCACCTGCATGGCCGTGTTTCGGCGTGCGACCTCCACAAAAGGCGTTGTTCCCAGTGGGAGTTGATTTTGAGCGAGAAGGGAGGTCAATAGGTTAATCCGCTCGGACTGCACCGCAGCCGAGATGGAATCCCCATTGCCCTCGGCGTCTGAGTCATTCGTGAGAAGTGGCGACACGACGCGAGAAGAGGAAGCTCACATGGGTAACACGTCTGGCAAACCTTGCGCCTTCTCCAGTTCAAGTAATTGCACTTTTGACAGATCCAATCGCCGGGCTGATGTTCAATTGGTCCGCGATTTCCCGTGTTCAAGATGGGGGGTTGCTAGCAAGTACGTCAGCTCTCGATCGACACCAGGGCGTCTAAATTGGCTGACCGGGAGGCCGGAAAGGTTGCTCGGGCGGATCTGGCCTTGCTCGGGAAGCGGTTCGTTGTCGGGCCAATACATGATGCAAGGGGCAGAGGGGTCGGTGGATATATTCTGCACCTTGCCACCCACCGAGAAGGAACGGCCAGAGGGTGTTAGGAGGGGATGAGATGGTGACGCGGGTTTCGTCGCGACTGCGGAGGACTGAGGTGCGAGCGGATACCGAGCGTGCTGCATGGGGGGACAACTCGAGGTGTTTGGTATCGAGGGGTTCGGATAGAACGAGGGGGCACCTGCGGTGCTGGCGAAACGGGGCGAGGTGGGAAGACGGGCAGACGACATGCCGAGCGCCTGGCGGTTTAGCGCTGAAACCTGACTTTCTGAACGGGGACAACCACAGCCTCTGCAAGCCAAGTTGCGTCTGTGCAAGATCATGCAAGGGAACGAATCGGTCAGGACCATGAGCGTTGTGCAAGAGAGGGAGACAAGGGACACGTGGCCCCGATGGGCAAGCAAAAAAAAAGTTGTGCGCCCGAATAGGAGGATGGAGCAATTTGTAAAAATCGGGGTAACGCCGTGACTGGGCGAAACAATCGCACTCGGACGAGCAGCACGTGAAACTCGTGGACCCGGCGAGAAAACGAGGGAGTGTAGAACGAGCACTCACCCAAAGTTGTGAGCGGCGCAGGTGACGGAGCTGCATCTGAATAAGAAAAACCAAAAGGTCGAGTCAGCAGCGTCCAAAAAAGGGAGGTGTGTAGGGTCGATCACCAAACCCCTATGGTGCGTGGGGCCGGCGAAATCAAATGGGGACCTACATCCAGTCGCCCACTCGAAACGTCGTTCTCGGGTTGGGGGGGTTGCTCGACATGACGAACTTGTCGGGGGACGGTTGACTGCCGGCGCTCGACTGACCGGCGTAGATGCGGTCGTGAAGATCGGGTGTCGAGATGGACATGCGGAGCCTGTGCGACCGTTTTTCGGTCTGAATGACGGGAAGCGAGGGAAACTGGGGCCGCGCGCCCGTCAGCGCCGACGGACCCGAAGAGAAGACGGGGTGCGTACCCTGGACAAAAGGTCGACGCGACGGAGCTTGTCGAGGGGCTCGAGGTCGGCCTCGAGCGCAGGGAATATGGCAAACGAGGGCAGGGAGAGCGAGAGAAGGGTGCACGCCTGCGGGGTGCGCGGTGATCAGTATGACGCATTTGGACGGTAAAAAGGGCGATCGGCGAGGCAAGAAGCGCGATGGCCCAAAGGAGGATGAAACGGGAGATTCTAGAACGCGTGCCTGATTTCGACACGGGACTCACATCGTGATGGGACCCGAGCACAAGCCACGCCTCGTCGGGGGCGGCCAGGTCCCTCTGCGTCCACGCGGAAAGCGAGTCGGCCTGAGATGGGATCGTCAGCTGGGGCGCGCACGGGCAAGGACGGGGACGCACGTCGACGAGGGCGCAGAGGGAGAGAAAGGTCGCGTGCGGATCCTTGCACGCCTGGACAGCGGGTGAGCGGGGGTGTCTCGGGCACGGTCGACACTTGCCTTGACGACGCGGGAACGCGTGAGCACAAAGGCGGCGTAGGACGGGTGCTCGTCGGATGCGCGGCGGTACGGGTGCGCGGGGGCGAGGAAACCGAGGGTCGCGTGCGGGGGCCAGACGGGATCGCGGGGGAAGGGGGCCATGGGGGAGGGGACGTCGGGCGAGGGGGTATTTGAGGGGGCGCGGTCGGCCAGGGAAGGCGACATTGGTCGTCAAGGAATAGGTGGGCGATTTGCAGCGGATTCCTCAGCGGAGGAAGAAGGCAGCCGTTTTGAACCCATCACGCCTCTCGTCACGCACAGGAAACAGACGAGGCAGCTGACACGCGCCGGCACGTGGCATCCGGCGTACGTAATGCGACCGACGCCCGGCCGAGCACCGTCGAACCCGTCGTCTTCTCGCAACAGATGCGTCGCGACGAGCCCCAAAGGAAGCCGGCGAGGGCGCCACGCCCGGAGCGATGCCGCTCGGCTCGACGTCCTGTGCACGCTTGCCGACGTAGTGTCCGCATAGCCCCCAGCCGAACAACAGAAAACATGTCTGTCTCGCCCCCAAACCGGTTCCACGACCAGGGCTGCTCCATCCCCCTCCGCAGTCCTCGGCACGGCAGCCACCGCCCGTGACGTGACCGCTCACCAAGCCAGCCAGCGCGGCACCCCATCCCCCCACAGCCGCACCACCATCCGCCGCTCCACCAGATACGCCGCGTACCGCTGCCATGTCCCCGTCCCCGCGCCCACCTCGTCCGCACGACCCTTGCCCGCCCTGCCCTCCTTGAGCGTGCTGAGACTCCCCACAATGAACAGCCCTCGCTTCGCCCGTGTGAGCCCCACGTTGAGTCTCCGCCTGTCCCCCAGAAACCCGATCTGCCCCGACGGGTTGTTGCGCACGGTGGAAAAAATGATCACCTCCTTCTCCCGACCCTCAAACCCGTCCACGGTCTTGATGTCGATCGACTCGAGCTCCCGTCGCCGCTGCTCCCCCAGCGTGGCACAAAACCGTCGGCGATACTTGCCATCGGAGTTAAGCAGGCGCGTCAACAACGACACCTGCGCGACATATGGGGCGATGATGCCAACGTCTTCTCCACAAAGGTACTTTGCCAGAATCCCGATCAGCGCCCACTACCACAGACGACACACCCACCTCGTTCTTCAGCAACAGGTCCTCGACAACACTGCACACAATGTGCGCCTCGCTCCAGTTCACCCTGCTCCGATCCTTGGCGGTCTCAGATCCCCCGTGGTCCAGAAAGGCAACAGGCCCCCGATCGCCGGTCGACGCATCAACGGGCAGGTGGCTCGAAAGTGGAGGGAGGAGATTCGGGGAGATATTCCCAAAACAGTCCACCGTCCCATCGCGCAGCGAAAGATTGTAAAACTCTAGCGACGGGAACTGCGATATCATCGGATGCATCCGATACTGCACGTCCAGCATCATCGACGGCACCACTGACCAAGTGAGAAAGAAGACACCACACGACAACAGAGGACCTACCCCCCTCTTCCGTCAGTCTCTCAAACAGACTGATCCCCAGTCCGTTCAGCTGTGCCTCCCGGCTCGCAATGACAGGTGGAAGTTGCTTGTGATCTCCGATGAGTGCAACGTGTTGGGCCTACAGCGGCCATACATCGGAAATCGGCAAGACGGTCAACGTGAAACACACACGTACGCCTCTCATCAGCGGTATGAGGGATGCCGGCTCCGTTGACATCGACGCCTCGTCAAGAAAGACGACGGGAAAATCGAGTACGTTAAGCGCAACGCTGGCAGATGTAATGCAAGTCGTGCAAAGCTTGCACCACATCAGAACACAAACAAACCGACCCCGGAAATGAGCACGCACCACATCCGCATCTGCGGTGACATCGCGCAGCATCTCCTGGTGAATGCCATACAGCTTCGCCCCTATGGCCATCGACCGGCGCTCCTGCGCGAGCAGAGCCGACCGCATCTGGTCAAGGCGCCCAGCAGCGCGGCTCGTCGGGGCCCTCTGGATAGCCCCAATCTTCTTGGTCAGCGCCAGTATCTCCTTCTCCGTAGCCTTCTTCTCTTCCAGGAGCCCATCCACCTTGGACTTGGACGGGTGTCGTTCAAGCTTGTGATCGAGCGTGTACTCGGTGAGACTATCCTTTATCTTGCCACGGAAGCCAACGCGCAGCGGCTTCAGGCCAGCTTCCGCAAAACCTTGCACAAGGTTGTCCACCGCCACGTTCGTATACGCACAGACAAGTATCGGGTGATGCACCTCAAAGTGAGCCTGGATTTTTTTTTTTTTTCAGATTCGCCGACATGCCAAGGCCGTCGCGCAGCCGTACAACCTACCTTGAGCAGTTTGACAGCCTCAATAATCGTTTTTGTTTTACCCGTACCCGGAGGCTGTGTTTCAGGGAGAGAATTAAATCGCGCCGCGTCCGTCACGAACCGTTGACTTACGCCTTGAATGAGGGATACTCGTTCCCCAATCATCATCGCAACGGCGCGGATCTGAGTCGCATTCAGACCATCCAACACGGGATCACCGTCCATCACGATCGGGTTTGTCCGTGCATATCGCCGCGCCCAGCTCTGGATCCGCATGTCGTCCTTGAATGCGCCCCCATGTTCATGCTCGTCTCGGCTCTGGTGTTCCAATGTTTCGTGGGGAACATACTGCACCTCGTCCGGGGCCTGCAGCGGCTGATGCAGCGAGGTGGACGCCGGACAAAACGAGCGGAGAAGCACATCTCGGAGGTGAGTACCATGCACGACGAACTGCCTGTCGGGCATCTGGTCCGCCTCCAACATGGCAGGATCATGGTTCAAGCGCAAAACCGCGGCACGCATCCGCTCAAAAATGATGTTGGACCGCCCGACGTCGACGCGCCAGAGACCGTCCCCGATATCGAACTTGTGATCGAACACGATGCGGAGTTGGGTAGCATTGCCCGCCATGACGGTCCCACGCAAGGGAACCTCTCGTAGGGGGTCATGGCGTGAAAGCAGCACCTGGGTGCCATTTCTTGTGCAGAGGGTAAACGAACGAGACCGATCCTAGGATAGCCACCTACTCGAATCTGTGCTCCGGTAAAATAATGCCTGGTCCCAGAGAGAAACATGCGATCGGATTTCGAAATTGGGGTGCCTCGACCCAGAACGCACAGAGGTCTGTGATGGTGTACCCCTCGGCGCGCAGACGCGCGAGCGACCAACTCGACAGACGGTCGCGAAGAACCAACTCGTCCTCTGCCTGTTCCGCATCTAATAGGGGTAGAAAACTAGGACAGTTTCGTGCCACCAACGCGCGCGGTTGAGTCAACGGGTGGACTCACTGATCATGGTAGGTCTGGATCTCCTCGTAAAACGGCTCCCCTGGGTGCACCTGCGCGTGTGGGGGAACGATACGCTTCGTGTATGTTCTGGGGCCGTCTCGCTTCCCTGGCGGGTCGTGCTTGGGGCGATGGCGCGACGTTGCCCGTAGTCTCCAGTCAAATCGAGTAGAGGGGGTGAGCGGGGAGTTTTCGGAAAAGTAGACGTCTGTTGCCAGTTCGTACTGGGATGGTTTGTAGCGCGCGGCAGCGGCGGCCGAGGAGGAAAAGTGCTGAACGCTGCGACGCGGACGCTCGGTTTGTCTGGACAGCTTTTTGAAGTAGTTTCGGATGCCGATAAAAGTCGAGCTCTGACGCGAAGTGCTTGCTAGCGAGCGCGCACGGCGAGCCGCGACAAGTTGCGAACGGGCGTTATGCATCGACATACGGGGAGCGACTGGGCTGGTGGTAGCGGTGGTCAAGGAAAACTGGACGCGACCGAGGCACCGCAGTCACGAGGATCGGTCGACGGGTCCAATAGGCGCGTCACATGCTCTAGAGTCTACGAGCTAAAATAACTACCGGACCAGCGGTCTAGTCGATATTTGACAACAGCAGCAGACCACCACCACCCAGAAGGGCGGCCGCGGCCACAGTCAACACGGTCTCTCCGGGGGTAAGCACGACTTCAAAGGGGCCGTCCCAGCCCGGCGGTGTCGTTAGCATGACGAGCGACGTCGGAACGGTCATGTTGACACTCGAACATGCAGACGCATAAGCTTTTGTGATGCATCAGCACGAGTGCGAGGAGAAAATATGAAGGGGCCCGCCTTCGAGTGCGGTAGCGGAACCAGCTCGGGGGTCTGTGCTCGTGGCAAATCTAGCGACGAGAACGTTGAACATGCACTGTTGGCAGCTTGTGATTGGAATCACAGTCGTTGTGTCACAGAGACACTGGTCGTTGGCACCGCAACTCTGAAAAAAGACGTTTGTATGTGAGTGCACCCTACAGACCGGACGCACACGAATCATGGCGTTCGCATCGTCGCACTGGGCCTGGCACTATGGATGGTGAGAGCTCGTGATTCCATCGGCCAGTCGGGGCTTGGTGCTCACGTCGACGAGGAGGTATGCGTCAGTAACGTCGAGGAAATCACTAGCAGACACGTTGCCAATGGTGCCGCCAACGTCGACAGACAATGTAAGTGCTGGGAGATAGATGTGTACCGGACGATATCTCAGGGGCAAGAAACTGACCTTGGCCAGCAAGCAAAAGAAAGAAGGGGTAAGAAACGGAGCGCATGCTACCGTGCGGCCGTGGATGTCCTGCCAGAGGATCAGTGCGGTTCGGGAAGAAGAGGAACTCGTTGATCTCATTGTTGTTCTCGTTCCGTACAAGTTGCCAGGATGGGCGCTGATGACATCGTGGATGGGACCCCAGCAACAACTATACGGGGGCCGTGTGGGGGAGCGCATCACGTGCTCGGCGTGTCTGCGCGATTTGTTGATGTTGATTGGGCCTGTCATATTGACCTAAACCACCACCGTCGTCGGCTGCAACACCAACACGATGACCACAGCCGTGTACTCTGGCGCCCTCCAACCAAAAAAAAAAGCAGAACTCAAGGAGATAGCGCTCGCTCTACGCATCAGCGATGCCGGAACCAAAGAAGAAGTCCAACAGCGAATTCGCCGACACCTCGATGACAATCAGGCCGTACTCGAGGACAATCCTGCCTTCTCCGGTCTCTTCCCTAGGCGGAAGAGGACCGCGCCGCAATTCATCCATGCGTACGTTCCCTCTTATCCTCGCTGCCGTCCTTGCTCATCTTTTCATAGACATCCCAACGCATCCCCCGCCTCGGAATCAACAGAGGAGTTAGCGGAAAGGAAATTGGCCAGTCCATCGACCACACGACTCATACGTCGTACCCCTGTTCCCGAGGCTACCCCTCTGCCGGAAATTCGAGAGGTGTCAATAATGCTCAAGAAGGCTCCTGTCTCTCCTCCCGAACTCCCCGAGGAGGTTCCTAGCGACCCTCCCATATCCACCCCACAGAAGGATCAGGGTATCTTGGCCACGTCTACTCCACGTAGCGTTCTGCGCAGCATCCCCAGGCCATCTTTTGAGCTTGCCGATACGACGTTCAAGACGCTGCAAACAGGTGCGAAGCAGCATGCTCACGTGTATCTGCTCGCTTCCAGATCTGTGCGTTAATTAAATCACATCCTGGCGCCACTAAGCCCTGCTCATGCCAGACACTGTCAAATTCTCTCAATATCTCGCTCATCACCGCTTTGTTCGAGCTACTCTACATTTTGTATCAAGTCACCCCGTGGGATCGGTTGGAGGTATGATCCCCCCCCTTTTTGCTCTACATTCCCTAGCTGACTCCACATCAGATTCACTTATTGCGAGTCGCCAACGCCGGCGGCTGGAAACTCACGATTCCGTATCCTCCCCTCGTGACGTTCCAATCCTCCGCGTTTTGGAGCGTTCTCCTCCACTGGTCAATACCTACTTTGTTTATCCCCGCTCTGCTTGGCTCGATCATTTCATTCCGTCCCACGAATGCCTCGTCTGCACGCACCCCCCGTGTACTTTCTCTAGACCCTCTTACGGCATCTATCCTGCGTCTAGCTGCCCAGTACGGATACCCGTACAAGACTCTCGATGCTACAATCGAAGGCATCGATGTTATTGGGCCTCAATGGCGGATACTCGACGCCGCAGTTTGTGTTGCCTTTGCTTTTGCAGAAGCCATCTTTGCTGCTCCGAGTGCATTTGCCGATTCTCGTGCACGCCAGAGGGGATCTACACCCCGAAGAGCTGTCACGGTTGAAGAATAATCCTCGGGTTGACCGAACCAATTATGAGACTCATGCCATATGCACTATGGATTACATTGCTCCGAAAAAATGTACGCCGATATTTCTTTCCCCTTGTATCTTCGTACGTGCTATCCGTCTGGTTGTTTTCCGCCTTTCTATTTCGCTCTGTTGTATATTTATTACTAGATGTACTACATCTTAAGGTAATTACGTTGGATATCGTCCGCTTTTCCTTTTCGTTGTCCCTAGTTCAGACTGGTGAAAATCAAAGATACCCCGAACGAACTTGATCTTGTGAGCCACTAAAAAGTTTGAGATTTGGAAATTCCGGCACAGTCTGGGGAGTATGCCGTAGCTCGACTTTGATACAGTTCCGTGGAGTCCAACCACGACGGTGGCTCATGCAAGGAGCTGTACTACAGGAGGGTACATGGAAAAAGCGGGAAGGTCCTGGAGGGCTCTCCAGCCCGACGCATTGTGGAGGTGGGAAACCGTGTACTCACCAGAAAGGAGCAGGTCTCCCCACAAAGCAGGAATGATACCAGCCGACGCACGCATGCACAAATGGTTGGTACCATTGACAGGGGGAGGGAAAGTAAAATGGTGTGGTTAGGGCCTCCGACACAATTTGCTCCGTCTCGACTTCGTTCTCGACATTTTCCTTGAGGGATGATGAGCAAAGTGGATAGATGGGTCATCAGCAATCCCAAAGATCACTCTGGCTCTCCCTAAGCCACTCGACCCCTTGTTTCCGTCGTCAGCATCTTGAGCATGGCGCTCGTCTGTCTTCCGCTGTAGTCTATGTCGTCCTCGACAACGTTGAGGTCGGCTGGGTCGATCTGGATGATGCGATGGCGGGGATCGGACGGGTCGGAGGCGGCGCAGCTTGCTCTCGTACAGGGTGAACTGGTTGAACACGGTGGCAAGCAAAGAGCGGGATCTTGTCCTGTTTGGAAACGCTCGTGATGTCATTCCTGCTACTCAGGAGGAGCCACACCGGGACTAGCCGTCGGAGTCTAGAATATCCCAAACTTTAATCTTGTTGCGCAAGTCATCAAACTCGATCCACGCAACTCGCTTCAGACAGATTCCTCCTCGAGAATGGTGCGTCGACACCACCGCTCGACCCCATCGCTTCTCACGTCCACGCTCTAGGAAGCATCCAAAGCACCCGTCAAGCTCGCCAAAGTGATCAAGGTCCGGCAGACGCTCCTGCGGTCGTCCTCCGTTGACTGATCCCCTACACGCCTAGGTCCTCGGACGCACCGGGTCTCGCGGTGGTGTCACCCAAGTGCGCGTCGAGTTCATGGATGACACCACGCGCACGATCATCCGAAACGTCAAGGGGCCCGTGCGGGAGGAGGACATCCTCGCCCTGTTGGAGAGTGAGCGCGAAGCTCGGTGAGTCTCGATGCGTGTCTTTAGATCCGTCGCTCAATGGGGTGCTAGCCGTTTGCGGTGAAAAAAAAGCGTATGGCAAGTGGTGTTTGTCGCCGCCTGCCTTGGATGCCGCTCTGTACGCACCGTTTGGAACACACTTCTCTTGCTTGTTGTACATACTCGTGTACAAAGATCTCGCGTGGTCACCGATTTACAGTCATCACACCCGGGCCGTAAGATCACAATGGTGGAAAGCTGCTTGTTGGAGACATGTTGCTAGGAAGTACATTGCAATGCATACCACGCCCGGGAACTGTAACAACTATGATATCAAACAGCTGAAGCAAGAAACAAAGACAGGACGAGTGGAGCGGAAAAAAAAAGTACGCAAATCGAAGCCTGAATAGGATCGGGAACACAGGCAGAACATACTTAAAACAGTCAACTAAACATTACTTTAATTACTGCCAGTAGCCCTGTTGTTGCCTTGGCTGGTACTGGTAGAAGTTGGCGTCCGAGTTACTTTGCGGGTAGCCCACATGGCCTTGTGGACCCTGCGTCGCTTGTTGCCCTTGTTGGCCCTGAGGCCCACCCGCGCCTGTGCTTGAACCGAAGCGGTTACCCCCGTAGAAACCGCCTTGTGCGTGCGCCTGCTGAACACCACGTCCTGACTGGGGCTGGCCAACACCTTGGCCGACACCTGCCGCGCCGTCTTTTACGCCAACATTTTGAGAGTAGGGTTTATATGCTGTCTCGGGGGACGTACCACCCGCGCGTTGGGCGAGCGAAGGGCCCGACGCAGCCGCGTTTCCCTGGCCAAGACCCATGAAACTTTGTATAGCTTGTCCACCATACAGCTGCGGGTGCTTGCTGTATTCACCCGAAGTGAGGTTGTTCACCCCTTGTGCGTGATTGTGTTGTGGTGCGTGGTGCTGATATCCGAGATCATCGTAGGCCGAGGTGGGGAGCTGGTGCTGTTGACCGTAAAGCCCACGACCATAGTGATCTGACTGAGATTGCACCGAGCCAGGCCCTTGTTTGCCCCCTGGGGAGGGTGCTGCTCCCTGTGCGGGAGGACCGGGCTGGAAAATGGTGGGATACTTGACGAACGGCTGGGGAACACCATATCCAGAGTTGTATGGGTTGCCGTAGTATTGGTTTTGCGGGTAGGGGTAGAAATAGGGAACAGGAGGAGGGTAGCCTTGCTGAGGACCTTGAGCCCCAGATGGCTGGGGTTGTGCACCACCCTGAGGAGGCAGTTGCGAGGATTGGGCATTTGAGGATGGGAGGATAGTGTTTCCTGGGAGTTGTTGGGAGGTAGGAATACCTTTGACATCATCGTGACCGAGGACATTGCGGCTTCCTCCAAAGGCAGGCGATTGCGCGTAAGAGTCATAGAAGCCCTTGAGGGATCACTCTAGTCGCGCGCTCAACAACAAACGACAGGACGTACCCTCTGATTATCACCGTATCCATAATCGCTGTTGGCAAACGCACCCAAGTGCGATGCCTGGTGTTGTTGGCCAATTTGACCAAAAATGTTGTAGTCTTGACCCTGTCCAGCAGGTGGGGTCGCTGCGTGGAAGTAAGGTGCCTCCGCTTGCCGGAAATAGCCCGAATGAGCTGTCGAGGCTTGGGGCTGCGAGGGCTGGGTTGCATGCTGAGACTGCTGAGTAGCATTCTGGGTAGCATCGAGATGAGTGGGAAGACTGTGGTGGGTATACTGGTGGGTCGGTCCCTGTTGCTGAGTCAAAGGCGCTTGCTGGTGCTGGGAGAGGGATGCATGGATGGAGCCTTGAGGTTGGTGTTGAGAGAAAGCAGGGGAGGCGGAAATTATTGGTTGGCTGACAGACGCCGAGATCGAGGAGTGAGCGATTGGGGCAGTGAGCGATGGTTGGGGTTGAGGGACAGAAGCGGGGGCAGGAGCAGCCGCGGGAGCCGGCGTAGGCGTAGGAGGCGCGGCTTGTTGTGGAGGTGCGATTTGAGCGGGCGTGCTGGTAGGCTGAACTGGGGTCGTAGGTACGGGTGGCTCCTGGACAGGCGCATGTGCCTGAGGTAACGGTTGGATGGGTTGCTCAGGCGACTGCTTTGCCTTGATTGAGATTGGCTCAGAAGCCGACGCAGGTTCCGTCCTGCAAAAATCGCTCAGCCGGATCGTCAAACAAGACAATAAGAACAGCTTACGGGGAAGGCTCGATGACATCACCACCGAGGCTCAGACTACCGAATTGCATGCCAATTTTCTCGAGGCCCGGGTTGAAACTCGAGGAGGGCATGACAACAGCTTGATCCATTGCTTTGTATTTGCTCACATTACGGTGCGAGGCGGCAGACGATCGTGGAGGGACAGACACAGGTGACTTTGACGGCGCCGGTGCAACAACTGGCTCTTCTGCTGGTTGCTGGGGTGATGCCGGTTCGGAGGGCACGGGTGAAGGAGTCTCGGGGGTAGGTTCTTCCTGAGGCAAGGGGGCGAGGGGTTCTTCCTGAATATCCGGCTGAGTTGGCACCGGGGAAGACCAAGCATCCTCAGGAGGAGGTTTGACTTGTGGTTCGTCGTCCCATGTAGGGGGTTCCATGGTTGTTGGATCTTCCCAACCATCGCCGGACGGGTCTGGAACACTGTCGACGAGGGGCGCGGGCGAGGGGGGAGATGGTTCGGGTGTGGGGGGAGGACGTGAAGTTGCTGGAGACGGTGCGACGGCAGGTTTTTCTTGTGGGCTGAGAAACATAAATGAGGGGAAAACTAGTGAAGAGAGAGGGAAATCAGACCGTGCGACCTGGGCCCACGAGCGTTTTGACGTCACCGGCTGCTTGAGATGTCTCGGGGGGACCGGTATTGAAGGTACTGGGGCGGAGGGGGGAGATATGGAGTGGTCTTGTGCCGCCCAAGAGCTAGCGCCCCATGAGGAGGGGGTGGAGAAAGAATGTGCGGCAAGGGAGGGATCCGAAAACTGAGACTCTGCAAGGGGATCAGGGTCGGAGGCTGAGTCGCGGGGTGCCGATAAGATGCCATTTGACGAGTCTGGTTTGTCAAGCTGGGCAGGATCGACAAACTCCTCGATGGGATGCCTTTCCACAGGATCCGGGGCGGGTGAGGAGGTTTTTCCGGGATACGAGGGGCGCGAAGCATGACCATTGAGTGCTGCTCCGCCTCGTGCCGAGCCGCGACCACGGGCACCCCTTGCACCACCACGGCCGCCACGACCGCCGCGAGCGCCACGGGAGTCAGTGCGTTCACGAGGCGAGGGATGGTCCTTTGGGTTTGTGTGGGAAGAGGTGGGAGGTTTTTTGTCTTTTTTGCTTTTTACGGAGCCCCACTGTTCCGCATGGCCTGCGATAGCAGAGGATTGAGAGGGAGGGAGGGAGGGCACGCAAGCACGACACAGACCTTCGCTGATTCGCTGTGCGGCAAGCTGGACGTCGCCACCGAGCTCGAGGAGGAGGGACTGGAGGTCTGGGGGACGGTGAGCGCGGGGCGGGGGCGGGGACGGGGGCGAGGGACGTGCCTTCGACGGAGTAGTCGGGGAAGAACTCCTGGAGCTGGGCGACGTGGGCGCGGTGCTTGGACTCGCCGTCTGGCTGGTGCTGGAATCGAAACGCGGCTGACTTGTAGGACATGTTCGGTGGGAGACAGGACGAGCCTCCAAAAGCGACGCGCTGCGGGAGTTTCAATTCTGCGCGACCCCCCCGCGACCCCCCTCCGAGTTGCCATTACCAGCCATGCTCCCCGACGACGACGACGACGACGACCTCGACTTCTCCTTCCCCGTCGACCCCGCCGCATCCCCCGACGCCGACGACATCGCGCGCGCCCTCGCCGACCTCGCCCGCCTCCGCGCCAGCGTCCAGAACAATCTCCGCCTCCGCCCCATACGCTCCTTTTCCGCCCTCCCGAAGCTCGCTTCCCTCGCGCCTGCACCCCACCGCGCCCCCGCCGACGGACGTGTCCCTGCCACCCCCGCCTGCGACCCACACGTCCTCGCCCGCCGTCTCGCCGCGCCAAGGCACCCCATCGTCCTCGACACGCGCCCCCTCGCCGCGTACAACGCCTCCCACTTTGTCAATAGCGTCAACATCGCCATCCCCTCCCTCATCCTCAAGCGATGTCGCAAGCCAGGCAGCGGCTTCCAGTCTCTCGCCGCCCTCCGCCAGTTCGTCACCTCTGACCACGACAAGCACCGCTGGGACGCCCTTCCTTCTTCCCCTTCTTGGGATGGCGACGTCGTCATCGTGCACGGCGAGGAAACTGACGAGTCCGAAATCAACAACCTCCAGGTCACCGCTTGGGCTCTCCTCCCCGTCATATCGTCTCTCCTTGGCAAAAGTCATGTGTGCTATCTGCGAGGCGGCATAGCAGCCGCCCACTCGCACCACAGTCTCAAAAAATTCCTCGTCACACATTCTCTCCCTTCTCCAGACCCCGACGATCCTCCGCCACCACTCAAGAGCGCGAAAAGCAAGGGCCTCTTCCACCTTAACACCTCCGCCCCAACCCAGACTCATTTCGAAATCGACCAGCCTATGCCGTCACTCATGCCGATCCTGCCCACAGCAGCCCCGGATCAACCAGATGATGCTAATGGCCCTTCTCCGCCTTCACAGCTCCCCTCCCCGAGGCTTGCCCCTGTACGACGTCCAAGTGCGCCAAACCTCACGCGCATAATCACAAACGGCGCTGCCGAACATTCACCTCTTCCCCGTCTCCAGATCCGCACTTCCCCCGCTCGCTCAGCAACCCTTCCCATCACCCCAACCCAACTCTCAGCGAGCCCAAACGGAAACACGCTTTATCTTCCTCCACAGTCTCCTTCCCACCTCAATCTATTGCATTCCCATCACACGCCTCCCGCCGTGCCATCCCCGCGCTGGACACACAGTCCAGCCGAGTTGCTCCCACCCCCATCCCCTAGATTCGCCCGTCCAACGCCACCCCACACACCCGATACACCCCTCGGCACACCCTACCCCCTACCATCTCCAAGCACAGCGCGTCCGGAGGACCAGATAACGTCAACAGAGGGCGAGTTCCCTCCTTTCGCTGTGTCGATGATCCTTCCGAATTTCCTGTATCTCGGCCCGGAGCTAACCCTACCAGAGCACGTGCAGGAACTCAAGTCGCTGGGGATCAGGAGAATACTGAATATTGCAGCAGAGTGTGACGATGATCATGGCCTTCATTTGAGAGAAAATTTCGAACGCTATGTGCGGATTCCCATGAGGGATACGGTCGAGGAGGATCAGATTACCAGGGGATTGAAGGAGGCATGTGAGGTACTAGGTAGGGCATTTTCACACGTCTTCTCGTTGAAATATGAACCGCTCAACTAACCATCTCACTTCCCTCGTCTGTATTTTTTGCGCCGCTTCCCCCTTGTTAAGATGAGGCAAGTCTGTTCGGAGCGAGTACCTACGTACATTGCAAGGCGGGCAAGTCGCGCTCCGTGACCGCCGTGATGGCCTATCTCATTCATGCGAATCACTGGACACTCTCGCGTGCCTATGCATTTGTCCTCGAGCGCCGCAAGGGGATCTCTCCAAACATTGGCTTCGTCTCCGAACTGATGACCTTTGAGGAGCAAGAACTCGGTGGGAAATCGGTCGGTGTGGTATCGCCAGGGCAAGGCGATAACGGAGGCGATCCACAGACTAGCTATGCATACGCCGCGCAGAGTCGGAGACCGGGTCATGCCCGCGAGAGTTTGCCGCCCATGTTCACGGTGCTAGACTCGGACGATACGGGGGAGGTCGCCACGGGTCAAGACATGGAGATCAAGGATAAAGAAGGACGTTATCGACACATGCGCAGGGCGCCGGTCAACGAAAATACGCTTCAACCGATGCGGAGAGTGAGCAAGGCTGGACTCGAGAGTGGATTCTAGCACGAGCGTGGCGTAGCTATACCCATACCCATTTTTGCATATCATAGTTTTAGTTGCTGATGGACTCTACACACCTGCATTCACCCTAGCAAAGTTGACCACGTCGTATTGAACCTGAAGGGGGACTAGGTACGTTGTAACGGGAAAAGGTCGCCATAGACCACCTCCCCGTCTATGACTGTCGCCTTGACCCTTGTTTCCAGGATTTCAGAAACTGGGACAGTCATGATATCCCGGTCCAGCACCACAAAGTCTGCCTTTTTGCCTATCGAGAGCGAGCCGAGCTTATCCTCAGCGAATGCGGCGTAGGCCGCGTCCAGCGTCATTCCTTTCAGGGCTTGAGCCCGTGTCAGACGTTCTGACGCACACCTAGCACAATTGTGTGAATCGTTCCGGAACCTTGCATATAATGGTGGCGCACCAGCCTTGTGGCCCATGCGGCGAATCCCCAGAAGGGGAGAGGCGAGACACGGCGGCGTAAAGACCCAACAATGGGTTGATGCCTTCAACAGGAAAATCGGAACCGAGGGGCAGAACTCCTGCGCGGGATGTTCTTGGGTGGCGGCGAGCATCAGGGTCACTGGTCCGAAATTGTACGGAAGCAAGCTCACTCGATCATTGTTTGGTATGCGTACGCCCCTCGGATTCTTGCTGGGCCCTAGGGTCACGTTCAGCCAAGTTCGACAGTAAAATTTCGCGGTTACCAGACGTCGTTCTGCATACCACATGTCGCTAGTTCTGTGAATGAACAGTTGTTTCAAGTTAGGAGGGACGCCCGATGTAGTCACTCACGCGTGTGTGGGTTGAACACTGGGTATCACTACTCGTGGCTCAGTTTCGAAATCACTTGCAAGGAATGTCAAACATACCTTGAAGCCGTCCAACTCGTTCTAGATCGGCAAGAGTCATAATTTGCGCATGTTCGATGCGAGGGCGTCGTTCAGCTGCACTTCCGCTGTCCGGGTTGGATAGGATGTCTTCAAAGATGTCGAGTACGATGTGGTTGGCACGGTCGCCGATGCAGTGGATGTTCTTGATAAGCAAGCTCAATACCGAAGACCTGAAGTGCACGAGACACGCACCACTTGCCAACCATCTTCCCAAAATCGTTTCACGGAGGCCGCCAATGCTTGTGGTTGTACACGCATGAGACCGTTGGTCGACGGGTTATCCGAGTACTGTTCTGCATCAGAAACAGGTTACACTCGTGAGCACGACACTAACAGGTTCCAACAGAGCAGCTCCGAACGATCCAAGTGCGCCTCCAACGATGTTAGTCACACACGTCTTGGGACAGCGGGCCAGACAAACCATCAGTGAAAAGTTTGACGCTTCGAAGATTGAGCCGCGCTGCGATGCCGTAGTCGATGAGACGAGTAATGTTTCTACCCCAATATTCGTCGGATTCAATGTGACCCATGAGGTAAAGCCGCAGCTACGGGGGTCAGATAGGTCTGGCACGTGCAACCGTGGCGAGATTCTACGCACGGGAAGTTTGTGGGTCGAGGCATACCTGACAGACATCAGAAATCCGTTGATGTGGACGGTGTAGAAACGTACTCCTGGTAGAATTCGATCTCGTCGGGTCCAGTCGCGGCGTCGTGGATGGACGTCAGGCCCACGGCATAGGCATCCCTTACAGTTCTCTCAAAGTAGTCGCGGAACTGGGCCTTCGTTGGAGCCGGAACCGGCACAATACTCATCGCATTGTCCACGAAAATCCCTGTTTCTCATGAGCAACTACAATTTGCATAGATTGCGACCTGTTTACCTGTAGCTTTTCCAAGCGAGTCACGGATGATCAGTCCACCGTCCACCTCATTAGGGAGGTCCCCCATCAATTGTAGCACGCGATTGGAGACCCACGCCGCATGCACGTCGATCCGGTCTAGGTAAATCCGACGACCCCTAAGGAGAGGTTCCGAGTCAAAGTCGTCCTACGGTTGCCGGTAAGGACGGCCCAACGATGTTCAAAGACACAAACAGCAGTGGGATACTGTGGATCTGACCACAAATTTTGGTCCCACCCCATGCCCACGATCCAGTGCGACGGATTAGTGAGAATGTCAGGGTGGGACTTGACATATTGGACGACTCGCTGCAATACCTCTGCGCTAGATGAGCTAGGGCCATGCAGGGGCGGAGAGTCCAGTAAATACCGTGTTTTGACTTGCAGCCGGATAGGTCAAGGTTCATCGCAGCGCCGTATTGTAACACATGTGCGTGGGCATCTGGTAGTGGCTGCATCACACTTAGTCTGGTGTCCATCAAGCTGCCTACCTGCCAGACCCGGGACAATAGCGTTGTCGGGACTGAGGAACAAGATAGGCAACGAGGGTCGCAGGAAGTCGAGCAGCCAGGGTATTTGAAGATCGGGGAGTGTCCATGGGGTACGCATGCGCCAGCGGGCCTTGATGTCCACTGTGCCAGGGCGTTGTGTCAGCGTCGACGAGGTCTCCTCCCTAGACTTACCGAGGGACCCGACGTCGGCGATAGTGGTGTTGCTCACGACGATGCACTCGACATTGGGGTGGGCAGCATCGACAGTATAAACTGCTCCAGCCAGAGAGCAGACGGCGTAGTCTTGGGAAGGAGTAGGGCGGGCAACTGCCAGCACCGCGCCAATGGCGAGAACAATGGCGACGAGGACCTTGAAGCGGAAGCGCAGCGGTCGGGGTGCGTGGGTCTCTGCTGGCGCGGTGCTTTCAGGCTGTTTCGGGCTCGTCATGACGAACGTGCGCACTCTTCCCGCGTCGACCATCTTATGGAACCCCCGCCGGAGCTGCTCCACCACCACAAGAAGACGCTTCACTCGAAGCGGTCGTTTGGAAAGTATCCGCATCCAATCGACTCTCCTACGTACGATGCGCAAGTCACTCTCTTCCATCCCGCGCGCACCGGCCTCACCCTTCTCCAGCTCGGAAGAGGACAACGACCCCATGACCGACGACGGGGGCTCAGCCATCTCCGTCCCGGTCTCCCTCCGCACGAACCGTGCCCCGAATCCCCACAAGCTGACGTCCCGGGCGAGGCATCAACTGGCGTCGAGCATGCTCTCCGATGACGGCACGGACTCTCAGACCTATGACGGTGACATTGAATCAAGCATGACCGTCGGTACCGGTCAGCATCCAGCGTCCAAAGGATATCTATACCCAAGCTTGCACCACGCCTCTTCCAATTCGACCCTGACCTCTCAGGTCGAGGACAACTTTCCCTCGACTTCCAGACACCAGACTCCCCCACCTGGGCCAACCGCACAACCGACGTCGGTCCTTGAGCTCCAGACATACAACGCGTGTAATCCGGCTGCACTCACCTCGGAGGACATTCAGGCGTTTGTTCAGAAAGCGATCAGCGGAGAGGCCGATCGGCCATATCACATCAATCCCCCTCCTACAGGTAGACCAGTGCGCATATTCGCCGACGGTGAGACAGTCTTTAGCCTTGCTCTGTACTTAACGCTGAGACACGCATCAGGGGTGTATGACCTCTTCCACTTTGGGTGCGGTTCAGTCGACTTGGCCTGCGTTTGCGCCTCATTCCAATATACTAGTCATGCTTTGCAACTTCGACAGGCTAAACTCTCCTTCTCAAATGTGTACCTCCTCGTCGGCGTAAACGCTGACGAGGACGTCTCCGCATACAAGGCTCGTTGTGTCATGAACCACCAGGAGCGGCGAGTCATTCCCCAAAGTACTACTTGCATTGTTGATCTCGTTCAGATGTGAAGCTGTCCGACATTGTCGCTGGGTCGATGAAGTTATCCCAGACTGTCCTTGGGTTCTGGATGCCGCGTTTATTGACAAGTGGAAGATTGATTACGTCGCACATGACGAGGTACCGTATGTTTCCGAGGGGCATGACGACGTTTATGCATTCGTGAAGCAAAGGGGTGAGCCATGACCTCCAAAGTAGCCCTGATGCTTGAGCTGAGGTTTCGTGCCTAGGTCAATTTATCCCTACCCGTCGCACACCGGGTATATCTACTTCCGATTTGTTGGAACGTATCGTTTCCGGCTATCGTCGACGGGAGTTTGATAGCAAGCTGGAAAAGATGGGACATGCGGAACTCAAGGTCCAGGGCTCCGATTTCGAGGACAGAAGTAATACCGGTTGAGGCTCGAGCGGTCTGGTATTTTTAATCAGCGAGGCGACCGTCCGATGGCTTGCTTAAAGATAGATCTCATTGTAGATGCGTGTCGGCAGACAGTAGTATTGTACATTACAAGAATGATAGTGGGCTGGATCGTTGCCCAGTCGAACATGAAGAGAATGGGTTGACGGGAATGCTGAACCCGTTTCCTAAGCGTACTGGACGATCACTCTATTTTCAACTTTTTCTCCTCGGGTTCCTCTGTCTTGAATGTTTGACTGGAGGAAACGTGCGGTAATAGAGTTGGTGTGGAACTGCGTTTACGTTTGACTGCGGACTTGGCTTGTTTCGATCTCTGCTTGGCGAACATAGCCATGATACCATCTCTGCGGTTGGCAATTGGTTCAATAAATCTGGCAGACTCCGTGCCAACCTTGCCAACTTCCTTCGGGACTTGATAACTAGAACGCAATAAGCAGCCAGCAGCCAATAAAGTCGAGGTAACGTACCATTGGAGTGGAGCCGTGGTGGCGTCCCAAGGGTGTAGCAGACGAGCAAGGTCAGCAGACCATACTTGTGAAGAGGTGTCTAACCATCGATAAACCTCATCTGTGGTGGAGAGGATGACTGGCTGTCGGTCGTGCAACCAGCTCAGGGCTTTGCTTGCGTAGGTAGTGACTATGGCAAAAGTGTACGGTGACTGCGACTGACCTGGAGTCAAGGTAATTTCTCTGTAGCCAGGCTAAAGTACGCGAAATGATCCATACTTTTATCATTCGTCTCGTCATACAAGCCGGCCATGAGCATCACCTTGTCATCGGGGTGCTTGGTAAAGTGTGGCAGTTTGTCCTTGCCTTTTGTCTGCCATTCATAATATCTGCGTCTAGTTTCTATCACCGCGTAGCGGCAGGTAGATGTTACCATACCCTTGGCAAACAACCACACAGCGGTTCTTTCCCCGGAATTTGTTCCATATGCCAACGCCTTCAATTATGTTTTCGGAGCGCGCGTTGATTGCCTGAGAGCCCTTGACAGCTTCTTTTCCGTAGTGGATCCCCCAGCGCATTGTGTGGATGACGAGAGGAACAGGGGTGGGGTCTGGCTCCGACTCGGGGCGTATCGTCGCGGGGCAAGCATCAGTTCGATATTGCCTGATCACTGGAGCGTTCGTGTTTGGAGCAATGTTGTAACGGGGCTAATTTGTCAAAATAAATATGAAGTAGCGCCAGATGGATGGCGAACGAACCATGAAATCGTCCTCGCCGATCCACTCACCAACTGCGAGAGAGGGGTGGTAGCCATGTAGCGCGCGGATCTGGGCACGCTAGAAATACTGGCATTAGGAAAGTCCTGCGTTTTGGATGGCCATGTAGGATTCCCTACCTGGAGCCCGAGTGCATACCGACCACACATCGGTCTGATCGTATTACTTGTGAACGTTCATATGCATCGCTTACCTAACACAATTCCTCCCCGCCGAACTTCTCGCCACTGTCGGTCGCTGCCCCCAGTCGACTACTAGTACCTACATTCATCCGCGGATGCTTTGACTTAATCACCATGTGCACAGTGTGTCTTCGGGCCTGTGTATGTACGGTCCCTCTCTCTAGGTCGATCCCGGTAGAGCCAAGGGTTCCGTTGGTTCCAACTCTCAAACCGCTTTTCTTGATTTAGATGGTTGGCGTGATGAATCCTATTGTAATTCGCTGCAACCTTTTAGCTCATGCTAGTTGGCAGAATTATAGAATTACTAGTTCAATTAAACGGTGATGCCCAATCGACAGTGATTGATCAGAAAGAGTATGGAATCAGGCGCAAATGTCGACTACAGCACAGCAAGGAAACACACGATGACGGAAGAGAGGAAATAGATCAGGAAAGATCTTCTAGCGCTTCAAGCCTTGTGACTTGTCTGAACCTCGTAGTCAGTCGTTCACCCTCAAAGGGAATTTATAAGACTTGCCTATCCCTCACTGCTTCCTGCCACCTTTGGAGCTTGGCAATCTCATGCAGTTGGAATCCATATATCCGGGGTCGATATCTATCCGCCTTCAAGGCGACACTGGCGGTACTAACAGGTTCACCGACGACTTCGGTTGCCTCTGGATCTTCCTTCGCCCGTCTGTTCCTCTTGTTCACATCGTTCTCAACGACCCGGGGAGCTTGTGAAAGTTCTACGGGACCGGCTTTCGGAGGAATGAGATGGGGATAAACCATGAAAAGCAAGTGCGGGAATGAAGTGCCAAAGTAAGCCCCGTCAATGGATCCATGTCGCGAAGACTTGGGAGAGTAGACATCTTCGCAGCGACCACAGTAAAGCTTGACCGATTTCTCGTAGGGAATGTCGCTCAAACCGACGGGTAGGAGAGGCTGCGACTGGCACAAGACTCTAGGACATCGACCGAAGTCTACTCTCTTGAATTTTTCAAGCTGAAGGGTATGAGGTCCGGCTTGGTCAAAGGAATAAAAAACGCATACCATTTTTGCGAGACCACGTGCCGTGACGATCCACCGCGCGTGGATGAGACCGTACAATAGGCGAGCTTGGACGTCAAGTGCGCCTCGAAGTTCGTCCTGAATATCATCGTCTGCCGGGTGGGGTAAACAGAATGAAAGCTTTCAGTGAATGAAACAAACCGAGATTATCCGTGATTAAATCTAGGGCTTGTGGATAGTTGGAAACTTCGTTGTTTAGGCCAGTCAAATTAAACCTGTCCAGAATATAATCTTCCTCGACTTCACAGAAGTATTCATTGCCCTTGGAAGACAGGAACCAGGAAATCCACTGAGGCATAACACTATTACGATCGTTCAGAGGATATGTTTTGGCGCCTACCGAACTAGACGATCGTGAGTGCTCCGCATGCTTAGCGGGTTTACGGAGCGGAAGCGTACTTGGAATAATCTGAATCAGAGCCCGTAGAGGCATCGTCCACTGCGCGACCGAGCATCGGATTAGTTGTCTGCCGATATATTGCCCCGTTTTCGCACTGACTAGTGATGCAGGTCCTTGGATAACCGTGACTGGAGTCGGGCAAACACTGGACGAGTGTGGCGGTGCAGAGGGCTAAGACCGAGGCTCACCACAGGGATTGCAGGTTTCTCCATGCCAGAGGCTGTCGTCCTGGACATGCCAACAGACCTTCATTCTACTACCGCGCGTGCGTCCACCCTGGAGTTCGAGGAAGACACCAAAATCAAAATCAAGAACCACCGAGGATTCGCTGCGTTGACGGTCGACACTCCCGGTGCAAGTAAACAACTGAATGATACACCACGACCGCCGCCGCTGTGGAAGACTCTCGAGTTTCGCTTTTACTACTTGGTGGCCGCAGTGGTTATCCCTTGCATGGTATGGGTGCCGATTACACTGAGCTCGGGTGCGTCGAGGGGCGCTGTATTGTCATTTCCATTCTCATCGCGCGTCCCCCGTAGCCACGCACACCAACTATCCACTCTTCCGCGACAGACTCACGCCTGGCTGGCTCTTCGGTCGTCGAGTAGTGAGTACGTTTGTTCAGGCAGCAGTCACTACCCAACGTACTTTCCAGGATAACAGCGATGCACAATATCGCGGCTTTCGAAACAACATCCCTGCTCTGACGTTTTTGGTCACCATATACCTTGCACTTAAGTTCATATACACTGGTGCAACTCGCTCAATTTCTCGAATGCAACCTAGTGAGACCTTTATCGTTCCCTTCGTCATTCTCTTTGCCACATTATACCTCATCGGATTACATGGAACAAGTAGTTTGAAGATTCTCGCAATCTTAACCGCCAACTATTCCATTGGGAAATGTTTGGCTGGGTCACGAGCCGGTCCAATCATTACTTGGATCTTCAACTTTCTCATCCTATTTGCCAATGAGCGAAACGAGGGGTATCGCTTTGCGAGCCTGCACCCAGGTCTAGCGCCATTAGTAAGTATGCCGGTTCAGGCTTTTCACGAGCTTACTCGCTATTAGGACGAGTATGAAGGACTTTACCCGCGCTGGCAAATCAGTTTCAACATCACGATGTTGAGGCTAATATCGTTCAATTTGGACTATTATTGGGCACGCACATTGCCCCATCCACCGGAGGTCCGCGCTGGTTCGTCAGCTTGCATAGCATCTCACTCACCCAGTACAGCCAGAGTCGGCATTCACCGAGAAGCAGCGATGTTCTTTCCCGCATCCGAGTGAATATTATACCTATGCGAACTATCTTGCCTATGTGTTATTCCCTCCGCTATATATTGCTGGTCCCATTCTAACCTTCAACAACTTCATGTGGCAGGTTCTCCTTTTCCTTCTATGTAGCCAACATTTCAACTAAAATGCTTATAGCTACGTCGACCCGTTGAGATTAGATCAGAAGCTCTCATCAGCTACCTGGCGCGCTTCCTCGTCAGCCTCCTGACAATGGAATTCATTCTCCATTACATGTATGTTGTCGCGATCAAAGATACGAAGGCTTGGCGGGGCGACACACCTCTAGAACTATGCATGATCGGCTTCTGGAACCTCATGATCGTCTGGCTGAAGGTATGGCCTTATTGTGGCTACATCTGTCTCTATTGAACGGGCATTAATCCAGCTCCTTATCCCATGGCGATTCTTCCGGCTTTGGTCGTTAGCAAGTGGGATTGACGCACCAGAGAATATGGTCAGATGTATGGCGAACAACTATTCTACGCTAGGTTTCTGGCGTAGCTGGCACCGCTCGTACAATTTATGGGTCGTACGGTAATCAGTTTCGCTAGTTTCCGAGCGGGGATTTTGCTCAATTACAGGTTATAGATATATTTACGTTCCACTCGGAGGTACTAAGAACGTGGCCATCACCACCGCCCTTATCTTCACTTTTGTAGCCCTGTGGCACGACCTATCCTTTCGTCTGCTTGCGTGGGGATGGCTTATCAGTGTATTTATTCTTCCAGAGTTACTCGCGGCTAGGTTACTCCCCCGGTGCAAGGTTCGTCTTCGCTCTCGGACGGAATCGCTCTAATACGATCACCATTCTTTTTTCTTGTCCATTTTTATACGGTCAGTTTGGACGGTATGCGTGGTACCGACACGTCTGTGCGTGTGGAGGTGTTATCAACGTGCTTACCATGATCGTTGCGAACCTCGTCGGCTTTGTCATCGGGACGGATGGCATTTTGTACATGGCTGATCAAATTACGGGTAGTTCAGAAGGTAACGTCGACAATTTACTTCAATGTTTCGTGTCAAGTTTCATCGAGGCGTATGGAGATGGTGACGAGACGAGCATCTAATTTTTTCGCGCCATCGTCATTTATTCTTGATCTCTGACTCTCAGCCCAAGGTTTCCAATTCCTGGCTGGCGCCTGTGGTTGCTTGTTCGTGGGGGTACAGCTAATGTTTGAGTATCGGTGCGTCACAGATTTCTCGCCCCCACGTTTCAACCTCCATCGCTTTTGGTGGGTGGGGGTGCCTAACAAGCCTGGACGGCAGAGAGGAAGAGATGCGGCGAGGGACCTTCCGGAGGTGTTGATAGGCCTGCATCTAGTTTGCAGTCAAAATCTCGCAAATATTAATATGGTTCCTGTTGGCAATCAGGACCTGGAACAATTGAGAACTGACCAATCAATGAGTTGATGTCTTGTATGTGCTTCCCATGCCCTGTTTAGAAGGTTACTGCAGGGTGAGCACAGTAATGAGTATGCATGGCATAGCAAAGGAAATTTGAGGTGGTTCACAACTGATTGGTAATCCTTTCCACTGTCCAGTGCAAAAATGTCAACTGTTTTGTGTTTACAAACAAACTAGTCTGAGTGCTAGTTTGTACATATCAGTGTTAGGTTATCATGCTGGCCCATGTTTGTGAGCACAGTTGGTATCAGTCATACTGCAATGGGTATAGTGAGAGCAAGGGCATGTGCAGCTGAAGGCAATAGTGATGGTAAGATTAAGTGAGAATGGGAAAGAGTGCATACTTCCATGCTGGCAAAGACTTGGATGAGACAATGATAATGTAGGGTGATGGCATGACACCTCAGCAAGGGTGAGATGGATGTGAGCATGTACTGACCAGGACAGAGTAGGGGTAGGACAGGGCAAGGATGCAGGCAAGGGGGGGTGAAGCTGTGATGTGCACATGCAAGTATACATTCACTAGAAGATAGTGTCCACTAACAGGCTATGCCCACAAGCATCTAGTGCAAGTCAATGGTTGGATGATGACTTGTCTACCAAAGCCAATTCAAGCCCATAATATGGATGGGACTAGTACAGTGACTCCAAAAAGTGTTACAATGTCTAACCCTAATGCAGTGCACAAACTACATTGGAATGCTTTTTCACTTCTCTTAATCTAAGTCAAATCCATGGATATTTGTTCTTGTTTGGTTATATAAACACAGATACATATGTAAATATGATGTCTGAGTTTGAAATAACTCCCACACCTCTTGACTTTCAACTACTATCATCATGCAATCTCTCTCTGCTACCCAAAAGCACACTATTCTCTCCCAGCTTGATTCTAGCCATTTAGCTCACTCTGTTGCCTCTAGCACAGGTATCAGCCTTGCTGCCATATCCAGACTTCATACCAAGGAGTGCTTTACCCTTCAAAAGTCTGTTGGGGGTTGCCCATCCAAGCTTTCCCTTACCAATATTCAACATACTATCCATCTTATCACTTCTGACAAAACTGAAAATGCTGTCCAGCTCACCCAATCACTCACCACCATCACCCACCAATCCCTCTCTCCCAACACAGTTCACCTCCACTTGAAAAAGACTGGTATGAAAGCTGTGGTGAAGTCTAAACAACCTTTTCTCTCTGTCAAGCATTGCAAATGTTTAGACTATGCATATGCCCATAAGGATTGGACTCTAGAGGATTGAAAACAGGTGATTTGGTCTGATGAGGCCAAGGTTGATTGCCTTGGATCAGATGGATGCAAGTGGGTGTGGAAAAAGCCTGGAGAAAAGTTTAATGATAGGTTTGTTATAGAAACTCTCAAGTTTGGTGGAGGATCTTTGATGTTGTGGGGCTGTATGACTTGGGATGGGATTGGCTATGCTACCAAGGTCGATGGTAGGATAGATGGGAACCTTGACCTTCAAATTTTGAAGGATGAACTCCAGGATTCCATTGGGTTCTATGGTCTCAATCCCTCTGATGTCATCTTTCAACAAGACAATGACCTCAAGCACAAGTACAAAAAGGTCAAGGAATGGCTAGATGAATAGGAATTTAGGGTTATGGAGTGGCTAGCTCAATCTCCTGACCTCAATCCTATAGAACATCTATGGGATCACCTCAAAAGAAAGCTTGCTGGGTATGAATATTGTTACATGTTGTTACACTTGGCGCGGGTAGCATCGAGCGTAGACTCAAAAGCCTGGTCGTTGGTTCAGTGGGTACGAGGGGAAACCGCAAGGACGAGAGTCGCTTAGCGGGTCTAGGTTATCTTCCTAGGAGCAGCGCTCGCTAGGTGGGCAAGGAGGTCCGAGGT
>JBBPLS010000170.1:22103-44203 GCA_038089895.1 Boletellus ananas | reverse complement strand
TGAGGATGGCTACCTGCTGCTCCGAGACAGGACCGGCCAAAGCGGAAGGGCTTACCAACCTCACGGTCACGCGCTCGTCCTGCTGCGAGCCCTGAAGATCGTGCCCCCCAACAAATATCCCTCGACGTCATTCCGCTACCGGAACCTGATCCAGCACACGTAGAGAAACGTGTGCCTGAGGCAGGCGATGGCCTCAAGAATAGCATTAGAAAATCGGTCGCTGGGTTGCTGAATATCAGGTACCTGAGAGGCAGGGAAAGCGAAAACCACGAGAGGGTGTTTGGTCACCGCGTAAACGTCGTCGTTCCACCCGTTAGAGAGGAATCATTGCCTTCACACCGCCAGAAGGATCTCCCTTCGATCCCGGCCCAAATGTCAAAGACGCTCCGTCGATCTGTGTCGCTCGGGGACTGGGATACGACGCGGTACACGAATCGTTCCGACGAATACGATCCAATAATGGGATTGATCAACGAGATGTGTGAAAGGGACCCCGAGGGGTTCGGTCCCGTGTCTGTGTTTGACCTGGGGAAAGCTTGTTGACCGGTTTACTAGAACTTGCCTGTCATTTTTCGTTTTCGAGGATGTATGAACTGTAATCACTCTCGTTTCTGCATGCAAGCTATGGTCTCACCGCTGCGCGGCGGGGCCACAATCTGAGTTTCTCAAAAAGGCTATACATGATCTTCGGCTGAGCCGGTCAGTGTGGTACCGCTATAAGATGCAACGTGCACCCGAAGACGGCTTGACGTCCTACCACCACCACCACCACCACCACCACCACCCTACCTCCGCTTGCCATCCATGTCCGCTGGAACCAACGACGCTATTCTTGTTCAGATCCTGACGCAGCTCAATGCGCTCCAGGTATCCCAGCAAACGCTGCAGGCAAAGGTAACGCCGTCTTTCTCCGACGTTTCATGCCTTGACGCTCACGGACCCTGCTCAAGTTGGACGCGTTGACCGCACCGTTGTCACCCCAATCCCCTCGCCAAAGAAACGGAGTTGCGATCCCGGACCGCAATGGCTTCGATAGCCTTGGCTCGCCGTCGTCCCCGAACTTGCTCTTATCGCCATCCACGTCCTTGACGGGACACATTTTGTCCTCTGCGCCAAACACGGACACGCCCCCGGACCATGCACTGACGGAGAGGGAGCGCGAGAAGACCCTGTACCCCGGCCGAGTCATCCTGGCGAGTGAGTGCCTTTCTCCCATTGTTTGGAATGTGTCATGTGTGCGCCACACCTGCGCGTAACCCAAGTGGGCTTGTGGTCATCGAATGCACGTCATCCACCCCGCCTCCGGATCATGTTCGCGTTTGTTTGCGTCACGACGCGTACAGCCTCTGGCGCCGTTTGGTCGTGTACCCCCACACTGACGACACTTCGTGGCAGCCTACCCGGACCAGCATGGGATCAGACCCTACCCGCTGCAGTGGGGAGCGTCCGATCCCGCTGTTCGCGGGCCCGTCATTTGTTCTCGGCTGCCGAGTTCCATCAAGCAACGTAACGCCCTTGGCGCGCATTCCGGTTCCTATTCGATCTACCGAGCGCTCGCCATCGCAATGGGCACACTCAATCCGTCTCATAAGCCCGATTATTCAAAGACCGAGCCACCGGTTCCGATCCCACCTCAGCCGTCCTGGTTCGACCCAGGCAAGATCGTCTCGTTCGACCCATGGGGACATCTTGTTCCTCAGGTGTTCAAGAAGGAAACAGACGAGTTGGGCTTGGATATCCGTCCAAGTATCGCTGTGACGAAAGCACACATCAAGTTGAGCGAGTTGGACGAGTCCGCAAGAAAGGGCGAGCTAACAGTCGACGGTCGAATCGTCTTGCAAACGCAGCCTCTCAGAAACGCGGATGGGTCTGTGAGTGATGCAAATCCCGGAATAGAAATCAACACGAGCAAGGCGGCGGTCGACCCTGTTTGGTATCTGCCAGGGGTTGCAGAGCGTTTTGGCATGTGAGACAACGTCGTGGTTTCTTCGTATTTGTTTACGCTTATCTCGCCGACCGGAAGTTCTGAGACGCTGCTACGCCGAGCACTCTTCGAGGACACGGGTGGAATGTACCCCGAGTTGATCACCCGCCCAGACATCAAAGTCTTCCAACCTCCGATTGGCAACCTGACGGTCTATATCTGTGAGTATTCGAGACATTCATGGACGATGGTAACTAACATTGCAAAGTCGGGCCCCCAGAATATCTGTCGGATGAATCCAAAGAACTCACGCTTCGTGTGCATGACGAATGTGCGTCTTACCTCACGTGATCTGCGCCGAGCTGATTGATCCGGAAGGTAACGGATCTGATGTCTTTGGTTCCGACATTTGTACATGTAAACCCTACCTGATCTTCGCTATCGAGGAATGTATCCGCTGCGCCCAACGCGGGGGCGTTGGTGCCGTTGTTTACTTCCGCAAGGAAGGTCGAGCCCTCGGAGAAGTAACCAAGTAAGTCTTTGACCTGACGAACGTCAGTCATCCAACAAGGATCTGGCAGGTATCTCGTATACAACCTTCGGAAACGTGGTGGTGACTCCGCAGACAAGTACTTCAAGTCTACTGAGCTCATCGCCGGAGTCAAGGATATGCGTTTCCAAGCATTGATGCCTGACGTATTGCATTGGCTCGGGATCAAGAAGATCGACAATATGGTCTCGATGAGTGATATGTGAGCCACGTTCAATCCAGAGTCAATGTATGCGCTCACAGCGTACAGGAAATACAACGCCATTGTGCAATCTGGCATTCCTATACTGAAACGCTATGATATCCCCGGTGCGTCGTTCCCCCTCGAGGATTTAAAGGGAACGCTCACCTGTCACAGAGCATCTCATTCCGCCGGACTCGAGGGTCGAGATCGACGCCAAGATTGCGGCTGGGTACTTTACGAGTGGCAAGCAGATTGCTGAGGCGGATCTGTTCAAGACTGTCGGAAGAACCTGGGAGGAGACGGAGCACTGAGGGATTACTGCACCCATGTACTTGTTGTTATGGAGATCAGATAAACTGTACTATACGCTTGAGCTTGTCACTCGCAAAATGGTTTCTAGATCGAGCGTGGCGTCGGGGCAGCTGGACAGCGCTACCTCAACGTTGTGAGTGCCTCCAACGGATGTTTGCGTAGTTGTCTAGTTGGCAAAGAGGGACAAGATGGATTCTTGGTCAGAAAGCTACCAGTACTTAAATCACTGGGGCCCGTGCACGGTCTCCGTCATTCTGCACCACTCACCGAGTTTGTAAGTGGAACAATACCGCACCTCCTGGCATCGATGCACGTGAAGGAAGATGACCAGAGGCGGAATCCAACAAACGAGTCGATGCTAACGAATTACGTAAGCATCTGTCTACTCGTCTCTTCCACTTCAACGCGAAGAATGTCTTTTCGTAAACGCGTTCGAACTGCGGAGGTCACGGGCTTGTTTCAAGGATTTTCGGAGGGCGATGTTCTGGAGACCACATTCTCGCCCAAGTACGCGAACTTCGTCCCTGTCTCATTGGTAACTGTCGTGTTGTCGCCGAACGCACTTCAGGTCGAACTTTTATAAGCAATGGGATGACAGTCAAGAGCCGCCTTCGGTGACGGTAACGCTGGGGTTGCCCGGCGTAAAACGCGAGGAGGTTACTGTCCACCTACTCTACGACAAGCTGACCGTCCTTGGCCAATCGGTCGACCTGCAAACCCTAGACCGTGAGAAGGTGTGCACAATTCGCGAGCTCTCATCTGGAAAGTTCAAGCGGGTGCTGACGGTCCCTCTTGGACTCGGGGTACGTCAACGCTAATGTCTCGGATCTGATGTTGAGTCCTTTCCTTGTTGCAATGTAGCCTACGGACATCAAGGCCCGGATGGAGAATGGCCTTTTGACATTGACATACCCAATGCGTTCTCCTGCCCAGGAGCCTCACACCATACCCATCGCGTAGATTGGTACAAGTCTCCTCATGGCTCCTCGAGCGTTGGACGTTGAAGCCTCACCTCTATATAGGAATGTTTGCAAGATATCTATCCTGAAATCTATCCTACCATCAGCATGTTTCCCTCTTGTTTCGTCTTATGACAGGAGTTCAATGTAACACGTTCAGTCAGTTTGATCCGGTCATTTCGTGCCCCTGCTTTTCAAGTGCTTCCGCCTCGGCATGCTGATATTGCTGGGCAACCCGGGGAACGAGACAAGATGTGCTCGAACGGCGCTTTGTCTTTGCTCCCCGCCCAGACGGACGTCCCTTGTTCTCTGGCTGAACAGAACCGCACCCTGCTTACCAAAGTAACTCTGCTTTCGCGGGTTGCCGCACTCGTAGACAATAACATAACCAACGTTGCTGCATCCAGTGCGCGACTGCGCTTGTGTGCTCACGAGTCTATCTAAGCATCTCCCCCCGGCAAAGCACGGCGCGTGATACGGACGTGCACCTTCCAAGATCCATCCGTGTGGTGCTGCAGCAGGGCCACAGCGCTCATTCCAGGTATATGGACGGTCGGGCGCAGCGCACGAGGATCGCTACGTTCGGTTGGAGAGGTGTGAGCTTGGAGACACCCCCGACGAGAGCAGGACCGACATCGAGTGGGGCCGGTGAACAAGGCTATCATCCCGGCTCGATCGGGTACCCAACGGCTACTACAAGCTATCCCACGATCCAAGAGGTGAAGGAAATCCGTTTACAGGGGACATCACGTGAAGAGCCTTTTGAAACGACTACGGCAGACGCCACTGAAACCCCTGGTGGGTTCTCGCAGAATTCGAACCCACGACTGCGAGTCTGCCGAGGTCAGACCCAGGGAAAGGTGGGACGTCCATCAAGTAAGCCATCGATCTTATCATATTGAAGTTTCTCGATGTGTAGCTACTGCCATCAAATGTCCCAGCGCCCTAGCTCATCACCGGTCTCTCGAAATTGATTCTGAGGAAGAGGCTGCCAGGACATTCGAGCCTAGGTGCGCGCTTGTCTCGACGTGGTATGGAAGTCACCATAGCGATTTCGTCTGGTTTTTTTTTTTTTTTTTTTTTTTCCAGCATAAACTCGTACGAGCGTGGCGACGACAGTAAAAAGTCCACCATCGTGACGGTCGTATCGGAATTACCTGGCTTGAGGCGCGAGGACGTCTCCCTCCAACTGCTCCACGACAAGTTGACCATCTCGGGCGAATGCGTCGACCAGCACACTCTGAGCGGCGGAATGAAGTGTACGAATCGCGAGCTTCCCCGTGGACGATTCGGTCGCGTGCTCACGGTCCCCCCCTTGGACTCGCTGTAGGTTGACTTTGGGTGTCGGAAAACGATCGCGTCTGACTGGTGTTTGTCCCCTTGTTGCTTCCTAGCCCACGGACATCAATGCCCGAATGGAGAACGGCCTGTTGACGTTGACATACCCAAAGTATGCCCCGGATAAGAAACCGGACAGCATAGTCATCGAGTAGAGGGGTACGCGTCTTTCCCAGTTCCCCGGGCGGTAAAATCTTATCCAGGTTGCCACATAGGAATGTGAATCCAAGTAATGCATCTACCTTGGCATTGTATACTCCATGCATCTTTCGGTCGTGTCAAGATGATTTGATATGAAACAAGTTCAGTCAGTCTATTCTGGCTACATTGCTGGAGACGATCAGTCTATGAGGAAAGCTATCATGCAAGCGTCGTGAAAACCATATTTTCGGGGGAAATAGACCCCCCTTTTTTTTTGGTCGAAAGTTGTGTCACACTAGAAAACTGCAATTCAGCGCCCAACTATCATCACAAACGATCATTAGGATCAGAAGCCAAAGAGAAAATCAACCTATCCCTATCCTATAGAGAGGAAAAAAAAAAGCGCGAGGACGGTCGTTGTACAGGTACCAAGAGAGGACAATACATGCGCGCGTCTATGCCTGCCACGTGAGCGCGCCATCGCTCTGTGCGTGCTTGTGCGTCTGTGCGGACACCGAACGACGATCGCGGCGTGCGACAGCGCTCGGAACGCTCGGCAGGCCCCACGGTCGCGACGCCGACGACGCACTATGGGACAACGCGTGCGGGTCCCGCGCGCGCGCCTTTGCGAGCGTCGGCGACGGCCCGTTGCGGCTGAGAATCACAGACGCCATCGTCGTCGTGGGATCCGGGCGATGTCGATGGGTCTGACCCCAGGATAACAGTCGGTCGCCTAATCGGCCGACGACCGCGCGTGAGGACGGCGAGGGCGAGGCGGAGAACGCGTGCGAGGGCGGTTTCGGCGCGACGCTTCCGAGCCCGTGCACGCCATTGACGGGTGTACATGAAAAGCTTTGGGCCCTGTTCGGCGAGCGCGCGTGATGAAGGCGAAGATCGATCGGAGAAGCACTGCCGGTCGGGGAACGGGCACGGGAGCGAACGTGCGCATGGGGACCGAGGATGGGCAACAAGAGATCGACGGAAGCGACGGCGTGGCGACCGGACGCACGCTTGTCACCTTCGCGGGTACGATGGAAAAGGTCCCTCGGCTCCTCCGCCGCCGTCGTGCATCGTCGCGCGACAGAAGTGGCGGCGACGGCGACGATGACGGGAAAGGACGGCTCCCGCGGCAAGAGGGCGTTCGTTGTTCGTGGGGAATGTGTACGTTGGCGCGGGAACGAGATGCCGTCGGTGCCCCGTTGCACACCCGGTGGCCTTGCGAGGGGCGGTTCGTTTTCGTCGATGTGCGCGCCACGCGGGTTGGACTGCAATGGCCGGTGACTTCCCTTCTTTGTCTTCTTGGTCGTAGCGCGTTGGACGGGGGGAATGTTGGGATGCCTAGGCGACGAGACGCCAGTGTGGATGCTCGTGTCGAGTTGGCTGACGTCGTCGAGCGGTGTCTTTTGTTCCGTTAATGATGTCATCTGTGGGCTGGGAGGAGCGGAGGGGCCGGATACCCGATGGTGACGGCACGCCGAGCAACCGCTACGGAACCCGGAAAGAGTGTGGGTTCGACGGGATACGACCGCACCAGCGTCCTCGGAATCCGGGGTACCTAGCCTACCGCCCTGACTAGATTCATACCCAGAATCAGAATGGCGCTGGCCAGCGTGGCGAAGAACATGCGCGCACTCTTGCACTGGGCCAAGAACGCATGACCGAGATGACGATGATGCCGGTGATGGGGGCATTGACGGCGATGGTGCTCGGCTCTCGTGAGGCGAATCCGAGTAGACCCACTTCACCCTGAGACGGCCGTGCGCGTGAGAATTCGGACCGACGTCGGCACTGATCGAAGTGAACACGTCCGTGATCGCCGCCAAATCAAGCGCGAGCGTATGGGTACCTCTGGGACTGTGTCGATTCCTTGGGTCGAGTAGCCTCCAGTCTCGTAGCTTACTCAACACCAGGGGTAAAATGGACGCGTCCCCTTGCGCGGCAGAACTACCATCGCGATTTTGCTGTAAAGCGTCGCAGATGGAAAGGAGGAACGCAGGTGAAAAGGAGGGGGAACGAGGCGTTAGTTGTGAGTTGAGGTGGGACGATAAGAGCACAAGTAGACGGTCGAATATGTGTCTGCCCCTGGGGGATAGCCGAGAGAGAGAGCCCCTAACGGATTCTTCTCCCAGCACAAGGGAACTGGGTTGATTTTTGAGTGGGCATGCAGTCATGACGTTCGTTAAATCTGGCGAGTACGAGTTGGTGGCGGTCGGGAGGTCCTAGGTAAGTGAAAACAATGTTTTAGCCACGGGTGGAAAAGTAGGTATACAATGACGCATATCCAAAGTGAATGTTTCAGTGTTGGACTTGGAAGGGACAGGTTTTTTCGGTGTGGGGAATGCTAGCAACTGAAGGAAGGCTCACCGGGCAGTGAGGGAAACACGTTTCGCCGACTTTCTGCAGACTCCCCGGGTGCTGGCTTACAAATTCCCAAGTGCTAGTATCTGTCGGCCGAAGTCGTCAACCAGAGGCTCGGCAGACTTGACACGACAGTCACCTTGATGTCTTCTTCTACAGTCTAAGTCACTCTTTCCATCTCAAAGTTTGCGCAGACGGCGAGAGGCAAGGAGCACGTGTGGCAGGCTCACATACGTCCCGAGTACGTTCAAAGTCTATTAGCCGAGGTATGTTCGTAAGCCTAAGCGATACCTTGGTCGTAACCTGAGCGCCTCCCTGGTGCCACTCGCCCGGACGCCTGGCTCACTGCCCAAGCCCATCGACCAAGTGGCGACCATCGCTCTTTCAGTCAATGGCACAGCACACTGGAGGCAGGCCAGCATCCACCCGACCGAGGCCGCTAAGGGGAGATGGGCAGGCTGTCCAACTTGCTCCGTGGACGCGAACGTAATAACAGGTTTTGTCCACGCTGTCAGTTTTCAGTGCCGCACGCGGGACGCTACCGAAAACGATCATGTGATGGGATCCCTGTCTCATGATTATCAGCAATTAATTACACCGGGATTTGGTCTAGACGGTCTGATCTTCTTTCAGGAGGGTCTTCGCTCCCGCGTGTCCAAAGGGGCCTGTGAATCCTGTTTACCAGAGTGCGGGTGTCACCACGTCCAAGTGAGTTCCATGGTGACCCTGTATGTTCTGGGGCCCTCTCCCACCGGGCCTCGCGCAATGCTGTCAGGGCGAGACCGCAGCAGCCAGCTGACCGGCCTGAACACCTTTACGAGAGGCCCGTGATTGGCGGTAATCTTTGTTCGGTTGGCGACAAGGCGCCCGGCCGGTTCGGCGAGAAAGGGTCCGCATTCCCTTCCTATCTAGTCCTCGCCCCGACAACCTTATAACATTTGGCTTCATTAATAGCTGGAGCGGTGATCCGGTGACAAGTCAAAGTCTCCGGGTATGTTCGCGAGACAAACTGGGCGACAACCGCCATGGTATAGCGCATATATGCGCATGGTAGATGGCCATGACGTCGAGAAGGGCTGACCTGTCGAAGTTCCGCTCTGTCCGATTACGTTGGGCCGATGATATCGATTCCGGTGTGAGCATCCATCGATTGGATTGCATCGGGTGTAGTCACTTCTGGAAGCACGGTACGTATCGCTGGGGCCCCGAGCGGCACGTATCGTCCAGTTGTCGGTTAGCCCGGGGGTAAGCTGCCGGTGTGGTCGGCTGGGTGTTTGATCCTCGGGGTGGATAGCAAATATTACGTAATTAGAGTTGAAAATACTTGCCCGAGTCGAGTTGACCGAGACCTGATCGCTTCTGCTCGTGATGACGTCGGGTCTCGCAAAATCGAGAAGGCGTTCGTCTTCTGGCGCTGTCGATGTTCCGAAGAACAAGTTACAACGAAAGGAAGGTGTCCTCGCCAGTCCTTCCCGCAGCCTCACGCCCTCTTGGCGACGGTCTGGCAGGCGTTGGATGGTGACCATTGTCCGGGTTCGTGATGAACGGTGCGCACCCGATCCTTGTGAACCGGCCCGCTGTCAGCGCTCACCAGCCAGGTTCTTGAACAGAGACCGCTTCAGAAGAGCGGAACGCGATCAGACTTCCTGGCATCTCGCAGGCTGGCCTTCTAGGAAATTTCTGATGTTTGTCTCGATGGGCGCGCTGCGACTTCGGCCCAGGAACCATCAGCGCACCAGATCGCTGACGTGTGTGGACAGAAAGGCATGGCTGTTTCGCCCATCTTCTCCGGGGTGTTCACTCACCCCTCGGCAGGACGTCGGTCGGCTTCAGGCGCGTGAGTCACTCGTGGCGTGTCTCTCCGCCCTCGCCGCCGCACCACAGAGCTGGCTAACCAACTGGAACATTCATATTGCAGGGGGTTAGGACCAGGCGTAATAGTAACTTTATCTCTGTTATGTAACAGCAAGGAGTGCTCCATTCGTCTGTCCAAATTCGAAGTGGCAGAAGGGACAGGAAGCGGAAAGTCGGTGTCTGTCCTCGGATCCGGTCGCCCGAGCGAGCCCACTATTTGAGTGGCCTTTGCTTTCGCTGCCTCAAGTCCGATCTCTTCTCCCCGTCGTACCGCTCTCTGGACCACGTCGCCAGGTGGGCTCTATGGATCGGTATCGGCGCGAATTGGCTTGCTGATCGGTCCCATGACAGCCACGAATATCTTGGCACGATGTCCATCCCCGATGCCTCCAGGATCATCCTCCCAGTCTTTGCAGGACAGGGAACGACGAGAACGAGCCTCGCTCACGCTGCCGACCAGGCAGTCCGCGACGCGGTCTCCCCCGCCGGCCATGTCCTCCTCTCCTCATGCTTGGATGTCTTTCTCGCAGAACTCGCTGCATTATCTCCCGTGGAGCTCGATCAGAGTGGCATATGTCCGTCTGACTTCTCAGAGCCCCGTCGCTTGCTTATTCCTGACCCCAAATATGCCAAAAACCATGTCATCTCTGGAATTTTTCTCTTCCTCGCTCAGGTACTACGCTATCAGTCCTACGTTCTCTCCACTTCGCGCTCTTTCTCTGATCTTCTCAGAACCAACACCGATCACGCCGCCGGTGTCCTTGGCCTGTCTTCTGGAATATTCCCTGCCTGCGTTGTTGCCGCCTCGCGCAGCCCACTCTCCTATCTCACGACATCGGTCGAAGTCTTTCGTCTAGTATTTTGGACTGCACTGCGCGTCGTACAGTTTACACGGAAATTGCTCCGAGAGAAACCCGTCGATGCCACTCTCCCCTGGAGTGTGGCGTGCCTCGGCTTGACGAAAGCCGATGTCGAACTCCACATCGCCCGGTTTGAGCAAAAGGTTGGTTGGCCGTCGCGTCTCCCCACCCTACGTTGATCGATTGGCTTAGCATTGTCGCGTTCCCTCCCTCCGGGTGACTGCCGTCCTGGATGAGAAGAGTGTGACGGTTTCGGGTCGACCAGACCTTTTGGTCAAGTTTTCAACGTTTATATCTCGGCATTGCACCCTGCATCCCACAACCCTCGACGCTCTCTATCACTCGGACCTCCATCTCGCGCATACTCGACACCGGGTCTCGGCAGACGTCGTCGAGCGTAACATCCGATTCCCTGACTATGAAGATCTCCACTGCCCTTTGAGATCAACGATCTCTGGAGATGTTGTCGCGCGCAGTGCTGATTACCCGTCACTCGTCGACCTCGTGGTCGATATGGTGCTCGTCTATCCCGTGAACTGGGATCTCGTTGCCGAGAAGGTGGCGTCCGTCGTCCCCGCTGACGTGGGACTTTTGGCGATCAATATTGGTCCCGGATCAAGTACGCTCCGAGCGCTCGAGAGAATCGTGCCTGAATGCGTGCTGCATTGCATCGACGCGACTTCGGAGACACGGGTCGAAGCCGCTGTCGTCCCTGCCAAACAAGAGCCCATTGCGATTATTGGAATGGCGGCCCATGCACCGGGCGCTGCCAACACCGCTCAGTTATGGGAGGTGCTGAACGAAGGGATTAGCACTGTTTCAAAGGTCAGCTTGGCGGACGGATCGTGCCTTGGGGTGTCTGATCCGTTCGTCTAGATTCCGCACGATCGTTTCGAATCCCCTTTACTTCCCGCGGCCGATATCGGATCATCTCACTGCGGGATGGGAGTCGAAACGGGCAATTTCATGAATGATTTCGCCGATTTCGATCACAAGTTTTTCAAGATCTCGCCGCGGGAGGCGAGAAGCATGGATCCTCAACAGCGTGTCCTTTTGCACACGGCATATGAAGCTCTCGAGAGTGCAGGGTACGTCCCCGACGCGACGCCTTGCTTTCGGCGCGCCACCTTTGGCTGCTACATTGGAGCGGCGACGCAAGACTATGCTGAAAATCTCGCCGATGACATCGACGTCCACTACAGCACCGGTGCGCCACCGTGACGTGTTCGGAGCGGACAAATTTAACGTCGTCCCCTAGGCACGCTGAAGGCGTTCTTGAGTGGTCGTATATCGTATGCCATGCAGTTTGGAGGACCGTCGGTCGTGGTAGACACCGCGTGCTCGTCTTCCATCGTGGCCATCCATCAAGCATGCAGAGCGTTGATGGTCAAGGATTGCGATGCGGCGCTTGCGGGTGGCGTCAACGTCATGACCAGTCCAAACGTGCGTGCTTGACGCGTCGTTTGGCACATTGCAATAACATGTATGCAGATGTTCGTCGGCCTAGAGCGCGGCTACTTTTTGAGTCCCTCGGGTCAGTGCAAGACCTTTGATGCGTCTGCGGACGGCTATTCCAGAGGGGAAGGCTGCTGCTTGTTCGTCCTGAAGCGACTGGACGACGCTATCGCGGAAAACGACAATATTTTGGGCGTCATCCGTGGCATTGAAGTGAATCAGAGCGGCCTAGCGCCGTCCATCACCCATCCCCACGTTCCTACTCAGGCTGACCTCCTTAGGACGTTGCTCGCGAATGCGCGCCTTTCGCCCACTTGTGTCAGCGTGGTCGAAGCACACGGCACTGGCACCGAGGCGGGGGACTCGTGCGAGCTTGCGAGCATCCGATCCGTTCTCTCCCAGGGACGGATGCGAGACAGTCCTCTTCACGTTACCTCGATCAAGGCCAACATTGGCCACCTTGAGGCCGCTTCGGGGGCCGTGGGGCTTTGCAAGCTCCTGCTGATGTTGCGGCACAATGTCATCCCTGCCCAGATCTCTCTGAAGACACTCCATCCGCTCATCGCCCCTATGGATGCGGACAACACGCTCATCGATACGGTTTCGGCACCGTGGGTCGGTAAATCCACGCCTCGAGTGGCCATACTCAACAACTTTGGGGCGGCTGGGTCCAACGGAGCGCTGATACTCGAGGAATATGTCAAGCAGGAGCGACCTCCCAGCACGGCGTCTTTCGTATTCGGTATCTCGGCCAAGTCAGTCAGGGCACTGGAACGTCTCCGGTCGCGGTACAAGAACAGGCTTGACGACGCCCGAACCCACGACGAACCTCTTGGGGACATTGCCTACACGGCCACCGCTCGCCGTCAAATCTATCCGTTTCGATTGGCGGTCACTGCAAAGGACAAGGACGAGCTTGTCCGAGCTCTCGATACTGCGTCCGTCAACCACGTGGAGCGGCACGGGGCCAAGGTTATCTTTGTTTTCTCTGGGCAAGGAAGCCAGTATCTCGATATGGGTGCCTCCCTTTACGCCACGTCGCCCGTCTTTAGGAGCTGTATCGATCGCTGTCAACGTTGTCTCCTTTCTCTGGGGTACCCGGGCATCCTTCCCATCGTCTCTTCGGAGACATGCGACTATAGGTTTGGACCGGACGAGGAATTTGAGGCTTATCAGTGTGCTGTGCTTGCCGTCGAGTTTGCCCTCGCCTCTCTATGGAAGCACTGGGGGGTAGTTCCTGCAGGTGTCATTGGGCAAAGGTCAGCGAGGTCCCCGGGTTGCTTCGAACCTGCGCTCAACGTTGGTTTCAGTCTAGGGGAGTACGCCGCGATGGTGACAGCGGACGTCCTGTCGATCGAGACGGCACTCTCTATCGTGGCGAAGAGGGCCCGTCTGATGTCTCAGACATGCGTCATGGGGAAGACGGGCATGCTTTCGATCGCGCTTCCGTCTGCGCGGGTGCAGGAGATTCTGAGGGCTGACGCGTCCTTTCCAAACGTGACAATCGCCTGTGTGAACACGGAGTCGTCCTGTGTGGTCTCGGGCCCCGTCGAGGCGTTGCAATCGTTGACAGCTCACCTGGCGTGTTCGCTCGGTTGCAAGACGGTCGCTCTTCAAGTCCCGCTCGGTTTCCATTCTTTGGCCATGGATCCCATTCTGAACGATCTCGGGGAACACATTGCGACGCTTCCGATCCACTCTCCCTCCATACCCATCGCGTCCAGTGTATACGGGACTGTCGTTCCTGTAGGCGATGGGCTGACCTTCCAGGCTGACTACCTTGTCAAACACTGTCGGCACCCAGTCTTGTTTTCCCAGGGATTACGCGAACTCGAACAATACGTGGATTCCTCTCCAATCGACGCGTGGATTGATGTCAGTCCACATGCGATCTGTTTACCCATGATCGAGACGACGCTGTCGCCCTCCGGGGAGGCCTTGCGTCTCCCATCGATGCTCAAAGGGACTCAAGCGTGGGACACGTTGACGGGTAGCTTGGCCCAGCTCTACCGGATGACGGACGTTGCCGTGGATTGGCTGCGCGTTTTCGACGAATGCGCCGCTTGTTCATGTATTGATCTGCCATCGTACCCGTTCGACTCGCAAAAGTTCTTCGTTCCGTACGTCAGGAATGCGGTCCACGCCATCGCGGAGCCGACGGTTCAGCGCCACACCCTCGACCACCCCATGCTGACCTCGTGGTCCCAATTCCCGACGCAGCAAAACGGAAACGCGGCCATCTTTGAGACACCGATCGACTGTCTGGCGTCGTACATCAAGGGGCACAAGGTCGGCGGTTATGCGCTCTGCCCAGCGTCGGTATACCTGGAACACGCCCTCGCGGGGGCGGTCGTGACGCAGCGCTACATGGAGATGGATTTCGGAAGGTCCATGCCCATATTACGTGCCGTCGAGTTTTCACGCCCTCTCGTGCTTTGCCAGGAGGCCCGGTTGATCGTTTGTACGCACGTGACCGTGCACGAGGATGGGACGGGCTCGTTCAGCATCACGTCTCGATTAGAATCATCGCGGGAGGAACGTGTCCACGTCCACGGAGACCTACGGTTCTGTTCCGTCCGAGAGACGACGACGAACTTGTCGCTCGAGCTTCCTGGCCTTGTCCGACGCGCCGAGGTCCTTGAACGTGGGGCGGAGACGCGAGAGGTGTTCACAAAGCACGCTACGTATGAGGTGGTGTTCCCCCGCGTCGTGGAGTATGCAGAAGACTATCATACCATCGAATCGCTCACGGTCAGTGACGACGGCGCGCTCGGGATCGCTCGGATCTCGCTGTCCAGTTCTCTCGGTGCCCAACCCGTATTCATGGACACGATGCTGCATATCGCCGGATTCATGGTGAACATGCGAGGGGACGTCTCGGATGCGTATATATGCAGCAACGTCGGCCTGCTCAAAGTGCTCCGTGATCTCGTCGCGGACAAGCTGACCTACACCGTCTACTGCACCAACCACCACGCGATCCCGTCTTGTGACCTCGTCACGGCGGACATGGTCGCCGTCGATGAACGCCACGCGCCAGTCGTGGTCGCACAACTGCAAGGGGCACAGTTTCGACGGGTTCGCTTGACGAGCCTCCATCGTGGGCTAGCGATCGCGGCGAATCCACACGGAAGCCGACACCGCGTGCGGACGAATTCTAACGCGATCGTGACGCCCGTGTCGCCGCGTAGCGTCATCTATGGTCGGTCGCGTTCAAACACGCACAGCACGACGTTTTGCGGGGCTGGGTTCTTGGTCGACAACATGGACGAGGACGCGTGCCAGGAGGGCGGTAGCATCCCGCCGTCGCCGCAGACGCTAGTCTCGGAGACGGGCGGAATGGCCGGCATACACGGCGAGCGGGTTCGCAAGATCATTGGGGAGGTGCTCGGGATCGCGGACGAGGAGGAGATGGAAGACGGCGACTTTGGGTCGCTCGGTTTGGATTCGCTGGGGTCTATCGAGGCGCAGCAAGCGTTGAGGGTCGCGTTCAACAGGCCTATTCCCCACGACGTCTTTGTCAAGTGTCCGACGCTGTCGGCGCTGTGTGCTTTTTTGGTGGACGATCTGAATGACGGTTCGGGGGACAAGGATGACGATGATGGAGGAAGGTCTCTTGGCGCTGCGCTCGTCCCATTGCAGCAGTGCCCGGACAGCTCGCGGGTGCCACTCTACCTCGTGCACGACGGCAGTGGTCTTGTGAATGACTATGGGCGACTTTTACCTTTGCACCGCGACGTGTGGGGGATCGGCAACCCTCGCTTCTTTTGTGACGAACCTTGGGGAACGCTAGAGGATATGGCTGAGGCGTACGCGCTCGCAATCGAACGACATGCAAAGGACGCCGCGTTGCTCCTGGGAGGTCAGCCTTTCTTCCTTCGCTTCGTGCATGCTGCGTCGTCTGACCTAGGGGTCTCTCGTTTCACAGGCTGGTCCTTCGGTGGCGTTGTGGCCTTTGAGATTTCTCGGATCCTAGTCTCGCGTGGCCTCGATGTCGAGGGCGTCGTGCTGATCGACTCGCCCTGCCCGTCGCCGGCGCCGCCGTTGTTGTCCGACAGGCTCGTCCGGCATCTCGTGCGCGCGCACGATCCTTTGGACTCGGACCGCCGCGCCCACCAGGTGGATGCGTCGACGACGGCTGCGCTGGTGATGCGCCAGTTTAAACAAAACTCGGCCCTCTTGGCCGCGTACGTGCCCATCAGCGTGGCACCTAGCACCCTTGACGTCCCTCTCGTCTTTCTGCGCTCCACCGCCTCGTTCTCGCTGAGCGGCGCGAACGAGGACGACGTGACGATTCCCGCGTGGTTCCGCGACCGCGAGCACGCGGAGGCCGCGTCGGTCGTGGTAGGACCGTGGCGCGCGCTGATCGGCCGGCAGGATGTCCCGGTGTGGGACGTTCCCGGGCACCACTTTGAGGCGTTTTCGAGCGTGCACGTGGCGGAGACGTCGGCGCAACTGGATCGTGCGTGCAGATACCTCGACGACGTGCCGCGCGCGTCACGCACGTAGTTTTCTGTGATGATCACCCAGTGTGTCATGCCTCCTCGTTGGTTTTTCGTTCTTTTTTTTTTTTTTTTTCTTTTTCCTTCGTTGCCTGTGGAATGGAGCTCTCGGACGGACATTGCAAAGTCAGTGCGCGCGTTGTATTTGGTACCACTGTATCATGTAGCTAGCAGGTTGGACTATTGTTTAGGATTTGAGGTATACACAGTATACACGACAAGAGAAAATGCATGGCAGGTAAAACGATAGGAAAAATGTAACAAAGGCCATGGATCACTTCCAACAGGAGGTCCAGGACTCTCCCAGATAAGAATAGCCAGAGTTGGCTTGGTAGTATCTGTCAGAAGACATGACAGCAGAATGGACAGGTAGATGAAAGGAATGCCTGTTCCAAGGGGGCAATCCAGCCAAACAAAAAATTACCAGGAAATTGAATCCAACCACCTTCAACCAAAGAGAAGTTGCCATAATGAGCAAGGTCATCCACCTTCCACACCTTCAAAGAACAATCTGAAGATGCAGAGACAGTATGCCTGCCATCTGGAGAATAAGCAATAGCTACTGTATAACAATGCCTGCATGTCCCTGGAATGGACCTGCCACAATGTGGCCAGTGATTGCATCCCAGACCCTAGTGGCATTATCTGAGGATCCAGAGACAACATGTTTGCCATCAGATGAGTAGGCAACAGAGTAGACTCCATTCATGTTTCTTTGACATGGACTAGTAGCCACAGTATGATCAGTGTCCATGTATATCCCAAATCTTGATGCCATTCCAACAACCAGAGACAATATACCTTCTATCAGGTGAAAAAGCAACAGGGCAATGATGACCTACTATATCCCCTCCAAATGGGCCAGCCACAATTCAATCAGTGACTATATCCCATACCTTAATGATACCATTCCAATAACCAAAGACAAGATGTTTGCCATTAGATGAAAAGACAAGGCAGACAGGACATCCATACACTTGAAATGGGCATGTCATGGTCTGGCCAGTCATTGAATCCCAAATATGGACAGTCCCATTTTGACTTCTGTTCCTAGACATTGCAACAATATGCTGGCCATTGGGTAAATAAACTACTGGCTGGATAAAACCTTCTAATAGAGGATGATGGCCCCTGTGGAAGCTATTGCAGGGGGCAGCAGCCTAGAAGCAGATCCTGGGGAAGACAGTGATGAGGATGATGGGATTGTGGATGACTGGGTGGTTTCTACATCTGTGTATGATGTGCAGTTGGCATGGCATCATGGTGAGTTTTTGTTTGAACAAAGCAAGCATCTTACTTACAACAGTTGATAGTGAGAGGTATTCCTAGCACAGCAACAGACATCACCAATTTCTATGGGTATGAAGATCTTGTGCCTCATATCCAATGATTCCTGCACAACCAACTCCATCCTGAAGCCAAGCTTGTTGGTGACAAAATGAATGTGAATGATTGCCTGGCATTTGCAGGCTCATTGAAGGTATATAAATTGGCTAAGGTAATGTACTATGCACTGAGTGACCAGCCAGGTGAGGGTGGCATGTATTGCACAACCAGCCCATCTCATAGGTGTTTATAGCAATGAAGAAATACCAGTCAGATTTCATTTCGCCCACTCACTGGATGCTTCACACTTACTACATTAATAAATACATCAACCATCATGCCCATACAATTGCCTTCTAATGCTTTCTCACTACTTTTGTGTGGTCTTGCGGATCTACCGTAGTGTCTGTATCTACTCATGCCTCCGAGCAGTTGATTTCAAAAGCTTGAAGCTGCACAGGCTTCTGAAGCCAATGCCAAAGAATATGCAGACACATAGCGCCCAAAAGCCACATGACATTTTGCTGATTATCTCGTCGATGAGCGACCCGCGAGTCCCCGGCAGGTTACCCTTCTCTCGTGCATACGTAGCACCGAACGCGTACGGCATGTCATTTGGGTCGATGTTTTCCCCTACGTTGCTCAACGTCAAGACATCTGACCGCAACCACAGGGAGTAGAACCTACCCGTGCGCTCCATCGTACGAGTGACGGTGATTCCACTCTGAAGTGTAACCTGGTCCAATAACGCGCTCTTGAGGTCCCGTAGCCTGGTTTCGTAATGGTCGACCCTTGCATCGATGTCAGAAAATGTGTATCTTGCAGTCCGGATCCCTAGATATCAGATCAGTGAGTAAAACCATTGTCATCACGCCGACGGCTTACAGAAGCTCTTTTGTTTGGTGTACTCTGTGATGAAGTAGCCGCATTCCGTCACTTGCTGAATGAGGAGCGTGATAGTCTTCATGTGTGCATTGATTGCCTTCAATGGCTCAGCATCGTGAACAAACTCGAAGACATCGCTCATTGTGCCTGCTAATCGGATGATCCGTTCGTCGCGTTCCTTCTGCTTTACAAGCAACTGTGCGGACCATCACCCCTGCTGGCCACCGGTAGTACAAACTACAAACAAGAGACGAACCTGGTTCGCAGCTGATATAACGGACCAAGCCAATGATATGTAAGGGTGGATCTATATTGCGTTCAGTTGTGAGGGAATGACAAGAATCATAACTAAATACCGCTGCAATGTCAGTAACAATCACAATCCTGTTAAACAATGCGATTCGCTCCAATAGGACACCCCATGTAGTGTCGAATGCCTGAACCCCTGCGATGACATTTGTACCCATACCGACCACAGTGCTGAGCATGCTAACACCCGCGGGAGCCGAACCCAATGGCTCGACCGCCTTGGTCGCCGCGTTGACGATGTCGGCAGCTCGTAACTCGGCAGTGAATGAAAACCTGAGCGTAATCCCCGAACCAGACCCATCGGCGGTATTCTCAAGGGTTTTTTCGAATACTGGGGATCAGACAGATCGAATCAATGGAAGATGTCGGACAGACAAACATCATACCACCATTACTTAGTTCCTGCGATACTCCACCGACGGTGTCAGTAAGACTTGCAATCACTTTATCCATTCCGAAGCGGCGCTTCTGGCGAACCCTGACGACGAGGGTGAAAATGTCGTCCCCAACACTGACAATGCTCAGCTCTCTGTCACGATAAAAAAAATGTGTACTCACAAACACCATTTTTCGTCCCACGACGTCCGATTCTCGGACTCTTTCAACGCCTTGGTCAGCCGGGGGGTATTCGAGTCGCCCACAGAAAACTCGAGGTAGTATTGTCTTGCCAACCCCCATCTCCGCTTGGATTGAATGTGAAGTTGGATGTCTATGGGAGCGTTAGTGGGCACGGTAATGAAGATCATAGGCCTGTGAGCCTACTCTTGACGGTGACTGTTTTTGCTCTAGAACCAGATCAGCGCCCGCACACGAAGTCGGTGGAGGGAAAAATACACACATGAGTGGGTCAGTACTTTGAACAGTATCAGATATACTCATGGCGTGCTAGTTAAAGGCGATGAAGACACGACGAAGGGGAATGAGAGGGCGCGTATTGTACGACGTTGGGAACTGAACAAGCGAAACGCAGAACGCGGCTGCAATGCAGCACGGGCATCATGAACAACTGTCACGTGCCTCCCTTCAGTATGCTGAGATGGAATCGGATGTATTCTATTCTACTAAAAGGTCATACGGTTTCCTGGCTGGTGATGTACATATAGCAGTACAGTATAATTGAACATGGGTGTTGTGATGGGAGATGGTATCGCAGATGATGAAGACAAACTCGCTTTTCTAACTCTAAACAAGATTATTGCAGCGAACCCCGTGCGCCGCATTTCCAAGCGCGAGGTTCTTCCAGGACTTGTTGGCGCGGTCAAACTCTCGGACTCTGCGCAGCAGCTCCGAGGCAGACGCGCCCGTAAGCAACGAAAAGTAGGAAACAAAGACCGCCATGACGTCCGCCGACCGATCGGTAGGCCCGAGGATCAAAACCCTTGCGTTTTCGCACTGTCCAGCTGAGGATGGAAACCCGAACTCGTGTTGGGCCCACGTATCGCTTTTGCGGGATAATGAGAACGCGATATATCTGCGGGCCAGATGGAGCTGTTTTGTCGTCAACGCCGTCTGGTACCTGCTGAGGCGGCGTGCAAAATCAGGACAGCTGAGCTGCAGCTCATACGGTGCGTCGGCTTGGAGTCTCAATCCGGTCGACCAGCGCGATGGCGCGAGCGTATCAGTGGCGGATGGCGGCTCGAATATGATGCGGATGACGTGGGTGAAGGACTCTAGATATCCCGTTTGCAGGGCAGCAACAACTTCGGCGTCGTCGTCGGACATGGCGAGGAAGAGGCGCTGGGCCACCGCTTCGATGCGAGTGTCGCGCGCCGGAGCGGATGGTGGGGCTTCTGGGGCTTCCTCATCCACCGTGCCCTGGAGCTCAACCTCGTCCCGGGTACTCTCTACCCCCTCTTCATTCGCGCGGATACTGGCACTGACCCCGGAGACACCCTCGCCTACTTCACTAACCTCATTGTCCTCGCCCTCTCCGTCTTCGTCGTTGTTGGCGTATATGTCAGCGGGAGATTGAGGCGTGGACCTGAGGGGAGGGAGGACTCGTTCACGCAACCAGTTGGAATCCCCGCGCGTGACCGCAGACTCGGGTGGAAGGGCAACTCGGCTGGATTGGCGGACCGGTACGCGGAATTTGGAAGAAAACCGGAAAAAATGTAGAATGGAGCGCCCGAACTGAGGCATGATGAATGCAAAGCGAGATAGAACGGATAAGAGGATAGATGTACACGTAGAAGCGGCAGGGACAGAGGAAGTGGCAGATGGATGTGAGAGGCGATGGAAGACACCATCGCAGAGGACCAGCTTTATATAAGGAGCGCGGTGCCTTTGTGGACAATCAAAGCACGCGCAAAGGGATCCAGTTGTGGCGGATAATGTGCCACTCGATCCATTAAACCTGCTGGAGTCATTGAAACGGTTGGTTGGTAGCCGATGGTTAGGGTCAGCCCACCGATTTGAAAAGGTGGAACTTTCAGAGTGGGCTTCGAATAGGGACAATAGGCCAGTCGGATGTACCCGACACCCCAAGTTCGCTTTGAAACGGATCCACACTACGTGACGGAAGAGGTGTCACAATTCAGCTACAGGTGCATCTGTGCGGAAGCATTGGTTTTTGGACCGAGAATCTTCACCAAGCTAAACTCTTACATTGAACAAGGAGGCGAGGAAGGTAAGAAACAATACATACGCATGACAAATTGCATGGTATGCATGAACCAGGCAACCGGATGTAACACTTACCAACAAGGGCGGGATCGTCGGCGAAAGCGGGCAAACACGAGATACCGCTCTGCACAGTTTTACTGCTCCGGTACGGAGTCAAAACTACTCCCCAGGCGACAGGCATAAACGAGCACACCAATGTGCAAAGCGCAATGAGGAAATCTTCACTTCATCGGTTACTTTGAGGATATCCTAGAAAACGGCAGTCTACCAGTTTATCGTAGCATAGCAAGCCTATTGCACTCGATATCGGCAACAAACTAGCACAGAAGACCGAAATACCTCTCGGAGAATCTGGCATCGTTTGACCAACAGGGATCTCACCTTCTTTTCCGGCGATGAGGGAGGACACCCTTCTAGCTAGTAGCGAGTCCTGACCAGGTGTGCTTTGCAAGCTAGGTATGGGGGGGGGGGGGGGGGGGGGGGGAGTTTTTTCGAGTAAAACCACAGGTTGGACGCAAGAG
>JBBPLS010000170.1:0-22093 GCA_038089895.1 Boletellus ananas | reverse complement strand
CGGCAGGCCGACGGCGGGGCGGGGGGCGCCCGAGGTGGCGGGGGGGACGGGGGAAGGGAGGGGCGGGGGGGGGGGGGGGGGGGGGGGGGGGGGGGGGGGGGGGGGGTAAATTTTTCAGATGAAACCTCGATATGGTCCTAATGAAAGGTAGCAATAACAAACAAAGTCCGTTTGCATGGGAATTTCGTAGTACGCAAGCATCGACCGATGCTACATAGACCTACCCCAGTCAGCTTTCCATTTGACCCAGACCTGACCGATCTCATCCTCACCACACTTTGCGACGTCTACAGCCTGAAATCATTCGTCTTGTCCTCCAAGTTCGTCTACAATGTCTTCAATTCGCGGCGTGCCTCCATTCTTTGGGCTGTCGTGTCTAACCATCTGGGTCCTGCTACGCCGCCGGCCATGCGACTCCTTAAAGTCATGATGAACGTCAATGCTCATTGGCACGGTTGGCTTTCCCCCCTTCCAGTGAACAAACTTCCCCAGGAAGGTGACTTTCAACCACACGACCCCCGCGTTACTCCCACCATGCAAGAGGCCTGCATGCTTGCCAAGAATCATGATGTCGTTCGGGAGCTGGAATCCCTATACAGCTGGAGGTAGTCGATTTCTACAACTCTACATGATATTCTCTGCCGCTCATGTCGCGCTACAGAAAGAAGGACCCTCGATCGACTTTGAGTCGACTCACGTCGTCTGAATCAGAGATATTCCAGGCAGCATTGTACAGAGTGTGGTTCGCCTGCACGCTTTACGGTCACGCCGCACCTGCAAACCGCATCGGAAAGAGCAAGTCCAAACGATCCCCAGAGATCCTCAGGGACCTCGGGCGAGCACAGGCCAGGTTTCTGCAAAGCCTTACGCCCTCACAAGCAGGAGCACTGAAGGAGGCGTGGTCGTTCATGCTGGATTTGGCCGCATGGGCTGTTCGAGCTGAAATTTTTCTGCTGAAAAGTCAGTAATTGTCTTTGTTTCTGATCCCCCATCCTAAGTGGCACAATTAAGACTATCGCTCCGTGGAAGCGTACCTCGTCTGGTCGGGTCCTAGCGTGACGTTACATGCCTTCCAGGGGAGGTTGACTAGCTTGGACCGAAAAACTGTCCCAGCGCTGTCTAGGTTTTATGAACAGTTTTGTGAGGTGTTCAACAGTGCGAGACCGTCCAAGAGAACGGGGATCCTGATGTCCTCGAGCGAGTGTTTTCTGAGCACGCTGAAATGTACGTCCTCATCCCCTGATTCATATGCAACTGAGAACGAGCAGAGTAGGTCAGCAATGTACACGTACACATCCGACAGACTTGTGGAGTAAATCAAGTTGGTGCTTCTCCTGCGAGCACGACATGATTTTACTGAAATGCTCATTCCAAGACTGGTCCTACTTACGAGGGATAGTCCCGCCATCAGAGTTCTTCGTGTTTCTCGAACTTCCCTGGTGGAACTCGTATACGGATGCGGACTTGCTGGCGGAGATATGTTGCACCACGCCGTACTCACAGCTTATCGGCGAAATCTTCTCTCTCCGCTCCTCAGTATACAAAGGATGGGGACCGGAACACTGGCTCTGCACGACTTGCCTCCAGATATTTTTACGCGATAACATAGGGAGGTTTTGTCGATCCCGGGGTAATCCCGAGCATCTCGGCCAGTGAAATCGGTACTCGATATGGAATCAATCGGGCTGAATGACATCTAAACGGGTACAGATTTGTCCCATTTTGCGTGATCGACATGGTGCGATTTGATTTATATGTGACATACATTGACTTCGAACTCTCTAGGGTAACTGCTGCACTGACGTTTGCCATACAGATTCCCTCTGATTGGGACCTTGATGCCTGGCTAGTCGCCACGCGTGGCTTTCCAGGCAGCATAGTATATGGGGAGTCCGTCCGTTAACCCCTGCTTCTTCTGTTGCCAACCCAAGAGCGACCTGGCGAGGTAGGGGCGAATAAGAACGGAAGTAGCGAACGCCTCTTCGAACACTAGTCACCGATCGAACGAGGTCAGTGCCAAAACTGGCCCCCAGAGGGAACAGAAACGCACGATTTGTGGGTTTGAACCATTCGAGTGTACTCTTGCCGCCCGAGACCTCGATGACTTTCCTGAGAAAGTCTTCGACAGGTTCTGTGGTGTCGTTGCTGGCGTTTATCACGAGCCCGCCGAGGATGGGCGCCTTCTCAGCCACGCGGACGTACACATCGGCGAGATCATCGACATGGATGAGCGAGAACCGCCCGCCTGGTTTCCCGTACCACCCGACTGGGCGGCCTGCCTCGGCTGCTTCGAAGACGCGCTCCAAGATGGAGGCACCCTTGCCATACAGTAGCGAGGGTCGGACAACGATCCCGTTTAGGCGTTCGTCCTTGAGAAACGCTTGTTCGACGGCGGGACGCCATGCAACGAACGGATCCGGGTTTAAGAGCGGGGTAGTGTCCGAGACGAACTCGCCTGCACCGTGCACCAACCCGCCAGAGGTATAGATGAAGGAGATCTTGGGGGAGCCTGCAGGACGGGTGGTTTGGGCGATGCTAGCGACGGTCTCGAGGAGCGTGATTGGGAGGGTGCGTATGTCGTCACCTCCGAGCGCTTCGATGACGACGTCCACAGTAGGGATCAGATGGATCCAGGCTTGTGTGTCAGTCGGTTCGCTAATGATGGGGAAGACTGCGGGATCGGACAACATGTGAGTTCATGTCGTTGTTTCTCTCGCTATCAGGAAGCACTTGCCCTCGTTGGCAGCCAGTTGTTTGGCTTTCTTTTCGGAACGGGTGACGCCATACACGATGTGCCCTGCCCGACTCAAAGCCTGAGCAGCGGGAAACCCGATGAAACCGGAAGCTCTGGGAGGGTACGTCGATTGTCTGATCATCGCCCGCCACGACGGGCACTCACCCGAAAATAAGAACTTTCATCTTGATCGGTGGTATATCAGTGGTGCTGAGGACTGTTTGGAGGATTCTGGTGGGGGGTTCATTTCGCGGGTTGTTTTATATCTGAATCTTCTACCCATACATATGGGGAGCTCCCGCAATCATGCTTGGTCATGATGACAGAGCTGCCAGTGGGATTTATCATCAGGTTGCTTCGATCAGCCGGCGCGCTGCAGTCGAACCCCGCACAAGCTGTGGTTTGTATGGCTGTCACGTAAGTGAGCAAGGATTCCTATTGGTTGATTGCGCCTTGTGCAACGCTTAGACAGTCACTTCCATTTTTGGTTACGAGCTAGAGTCTAAGAGCTTGCTAAGATCAGAACACTCAGCAGAATTCCTCGAAAAAAGTGTTGCGAGATCGTGAGTCGTGACGGATGACACGATGGTGCAGGTCGTGGCCAGCAAAGAAGGAATTGCAAAAATGAGGTCCTGCCAGGACTCGAACCTGGGTTTTGGGAAATCAGGAGTCAGAATCCCAAGTGATAACCGCTACACTACAAGACCGTCACCCTGTTTGTCTCTAGGTATAATCCATCACTAGAGAGCATAACTGTGTTGGATTGTCAAGACTCGGCCCTACTTGTCCACCTACCACAAATGCGGTGGTGTTTCGCTCGCACTCTGGCGCAAGCTAGACCTGCTAGTGTGTTGGTTAATCACACGCCATGGCCCGGCGACGCGCTCGCTATTGGCCAAGTTGACCTACGAGATTAGGTCTTTCTACCACTCAGGTGCGGGGAATCACATAAACTGACTCTCACATATCCCTCAGGCTAGTCAACTGCTTGTCAACTGCTTAGGGCGCGTTCATTGAGCTTGACGTATTCGGTTGACCCGAGCCGAGCCACGCAGTCCCGCTAGCGCGACGCGGCGGGTCGCGCCTCACCACTGCACTTTTCCAACCTTTCGCTCTCCTTGAAGGTAGCCCTGACCCAGCTCGGTGCCCTCGCTGCCACGATGGCTTCAAGTCCCGCTCCCAAGCGCACGCCGACTCGGACCCCTGCCAAGGCACGTGATCAGGACGCGTCGGCGACCCCCCCACGCGTCTTGGCCAATTTCCCAGGGTTGACCAAACCCAATTTGACGTCCCCACTCGCGCTGCAAACGCCTTCGACGACGACGATATCGACGACTCCCGCCCCCGATCCAAAAACGAGGACCGCAACGACTGCCGCTACTGCAGGGAGGGGAACCGACGCAACAGCAAGAACAAAGCAAAGTACTCACCAAAACACCAAGAGCGAGCCCCACGCCCTCTCCATGGACACGCCCTCCACATCCAAAATTGCCCGCCTCACGCCATTCACGCCAAAGCGCCCGCTCTCTGTTGCCTCTACCAACGAGCTCGTGACGCCCTCGGTCGCCAACACCGCGAAGAAATACAAGGCGGCGCTCTCGGCGGAATCTCGGGCTCGAACCACCAAAGTATCAGCGCAGACGTCGCTCGCGCCCGTTCCTGGGACACCCACAAAGGATGGATCGCGGCCCAAGACGCCTTCCACCCCCAGAGGCGCGAGTCCCGCGCCTGGGCTCTTCATGGCCGGTGACATGTCCATGGACGTGAGCAGGGTCGACCCAGAAGACGTGCTCGTCGATTTCCAGTCGGTCGAGCCTGGGGACATCTCGGCGGATGTGGATGAAAGTCAGCCCGCTCCCGAATATGGCAAAGAGGACAAGGTTCTTGTCTCTATTCGGTACCGCTGTTTTTCGGTTGCAATACGTTTGTAGCTGACGCGTGCGCAACCGATCCTTGCCCCCTTTCTTAGGATTCGTCCGACGGCTGGACAAGACGCTTGGGACGTCTCCGTTCTCAATTCGATCAAGCTTCTGCCGCAACATGCTAAAACGGCGTTGACTTCCCCTCCGGAATTCCATTTCGATGAAGTCCTTACGGGATCCGAAAACAAGCCAATTTACAATGCCGTTGCCAAGAGTCATGTGTGGGCCGCAATGGAAGGCTACAATGCCGTGGTATTTGCGTACGGCCAGACTGCAAGCGGAAAGACGTTCACGCTCGTAAGCATATTTTTAGAGACTCTTTCCCGATGCGGCTCAACGTACATGCTAGTCTGGAACTGAGGAACAACCGGGCATCATCCCCAGAGCCATGAAGGAGGTCTTTGCGCACATCCGACGGACACCGACGCGCGAATACCTCCTTCGTTGCTCCTACCTTGAGATCTACAACGAAACGATCTACGACTTGCTCTCTCCGCCTTCGGTGTCGGCGTCGCAACCTGTACAGATCATCGGACAGGGTGTCCTGGCACCCTTGCGAGAGGAAGTTGTCACGAGTCTGAAAGGTGTACGGGAAGTGATGGAAAGAGGAGAAAGGCACCGTAGGACTGCATGCACGGATTGGAACGAGAGAAGTAGTCGGAGTCACAGCGTGTTTCGGCTTGTGATCGAAAGCAGAGAAAGAGGCGAGGGGAAGGCGGACTCGGGTGGCAGGCAAACTCCGGGTATGAGGCCACCAACGCCAGGAGGGACGAGGTTGCAGACCATTGGAGGGAGGAGTGTACAGATGTCAGTTTTGGTGAGGTTGCTGCGTACTTTGACAAAGGGTTGTCCTGACAAGATTTGCTTTTGCAGAGTCTAATCGATCTTGCAGGGTCTGAAAAGGCGACGTCGGACAAGGAGCGAACGCGGGAAGGGAAATATATCAATACCAGGTATGTTTCCGAGGTTCCGTATGGTAATTGTTTGCTGATGACCTTTGTCAGTCTTCTTACTCTCGGAAGCGTTATCGGCACATTGGCAGAGAACGCTGCCAAGAACAAAAAGTGCGACGATATCCCGTTGACTCACAGACAGATGGCTTACCCCCTCTGCAACTAGTGATCATGTCCCCTACCGCAACTCCAAGCTCACGCGCCTTCTTCAACCCTCGCTCTCCGGGGACGCCCGTATCAGCGTCGTCTGTACCATGAATCCGGACATTAATGCCGTGACGGAAAGTACAAGTACACTGCAGTTTGCATCCCGCATTAAGCGCGTGCAATTGAGTGCAAAGAAGAAGGAAGTTGTCGACACTGATGCACTGATCGAGAGATACCGAAAGGAGATTGAAGAGCTCAAGAAGAAGTTGGCTGAACGAGAAGCGGAGGCTCCAGAGCGAAACCGGCGAATGAGCGCGCAAGAGGTATGCCCCTTGGGTTGTTGGGACGGTTCGCCAGTCTTGTTCATCCCGTTTCTAGCAACTCGACGAATCCAAGGCGATGAAAGACCTTAACTCACGGATACAGCAACTGACGAAACTCATTTTGACGAGTCAGACTGTGGATGAGAACAAGGGAGACGAGTCTCGTCCAGCCAGTCCATCCAAGGTTGATTTCGACATGTCGCCGTATCAGGTGAGTACCACGACTCATACCTACCTTTGCTAGTTTTACCAGAGAATGCGCAGCTCCAACAAGAACTCCTTGCTGCTCGACGTCAAATAGAGTCACAATCCAATCAGATTCTCTCGCTGGAGGCGGCACTTCTTGCTCGCCCCGAGCTCCCGCCTGACGCTCCCGAGACGGAGAAGGACAAGATGATCGCAGACCAACAGAAACTGATCCGGGAGCTCGAAATCGTCGTGCGAGGGTACGAAAACAATCTGGGCGAGCCACTCCGCCAAGTGCGGGAAGACGTGGAACGCGAGTGGGAGGGGCGACTCGCCGCGGAGGTGAAACGACGGGAAGAAAAAGAAGCGTGGACGATGGAGGTCGTGAAGCAACTAGAGAAGGAGAAGAAGCTGAGGACCAAGTTGGAGGAGGAGAGGCGAGCGTTGGCGGCGTTTGTGAGCAAATTTGACGCGCTCGGGTTGGGGGGGAGCATGTTGTCGACGTCTTCGGCTTCCCGCTCTAGCTCGGCGACGGCGACGGGACCGCTGGGAAAGGCCAAATCGTACTTGAGCAGAATTGGGTCGGGCGGGCTTGGGGCGGTCAGGGAGGAGACCGAGAGCCCGATGAGGGTCGATCTGAAGGGTCAGCCAAGCCTGTTGGACCAGATGCCAGAAGAAGAGTGGAGCATGATGGAAGACGTGAGCTTCGAGTTGGATGTCGGCAAAGGCAAACTCGCGAATGGAAAGAGAACAGAGGGTTCGTTGAAGGGGGTCCTGGGGCGCAAGGAGAACATTCCGGTGTAGGATGGGAAAAAGGGGGTGGTGGTAGGATTATGAGTGGATATATTTATGATCGACGTCATGTTTTCTGTGCTGGTATGTGTTTTTTTCTCATCATGTTTCCGTTCACACTCTTTAAATGGTCCCGGAACTTTGATATCGATCGAGTCGCTGGGGAAATCGGTCCCTTGTTATTGCTCAATCGATGGCTTGTTATCTTCGAACTTGCTAGAATCTGGCAAACGGGGTGTCTTCGTGGCTCAGATTATGAGAGTGGCCGCTGCGGATATTATGCATAATCTCACTTGAAGACGATCACAATTTCTGACCCGAGTTGTTGTCGCATCTCGAATCCATAGAAGTCCTCCCTAGGAGTTATGTTACCTAGACACTGGTTCAGAATGTTGGTCCCTTCCATCTTTTCGGTACACTCTGCCCTTTCAACCCTACTTGGAGTGGGCGAATGACGTATGTGGCGCTCTTTGGCACGCCTAGCGGGGAGATATCGACATTTGGTGGTGCACGTGTGGGGATTGTGTGGGATACCTTTAAGCGTACCTCGTTGACTCGTGAGTCATAAACCGATCGCTGACATGAACTTGACATATCCGAGCCCACAGCTACACAGCAGGACACGCCGCCCTCACAGTGGCCTCAGCGCTCCATGAGTGTTCTCCGGCGGGTGGATTCTCGTTGTACATTGCATCGGGTCCCAGTCTGGCCCTGCAGATGGTCCGCTGGATGCCCGCTGGATGCACAGGAATGGAACTCTTGGGTGCAGAAACCGAGTATCATCACCCCTTGACCCGTGACGTCGGGGCTGATACGATAACGCTGGCAGATGAATCAGCCGTTTTTGGGCGATTGCGCACTCGGGTCCACTCGTAGCGACGTTATCATGTCGGGTATGACCGCATGCGTCTTGACAGCATGCCCCTATTTTTTAATCACCACCAAGTAACCGCCGCGAATATGCATGGCCTTGGAACATAGTGCAACGTGATTTCCGGCCCTCCTTTTCTTCTGGAACTTTCACCACCTCTCGGGTGTCCCCTGATGGGAAACTGGACACAAGGAAAAGTCATGGCTGTCATCTGGACCTTTAAAAATGCCTGACCTGTTTTGGCTTGGGCTGACGGAAAAGGGGTCGTGTCACAGGGCTGTTCAGAGTCCGCACTGCGAATCTGGTCTCCAGGACACTCCAGCGAGGGATTATGCCTTGTGATATCCTGGGCGCATGTACACCTGATACCTCCTTTCAGGGCGCGGTAAAATAACACCAAACACAGGGGTTCTGTGGGGTATAAAATCCTCTCCAGCCTAGGAAGTGCACGCAACCTCCACGTCCGAGCAATTGTTTCTGTCCTCCTCGCATATATAGCATCATGCAGACCGTGAGTGACGGTACCCCTCGCTTTTCCATCGTCCTTTCGGCGCCGTGCAGGCTGAGCAATTCTTGCAGGTAGCATCTGTCCCTGTCAACCAGAGCAATTGCTGTGGCAATAACGCTTGCAACTGTTCCTCTGCGTACGTGTCCCATCTCCTAGACCCGCGCCGCCACGTATGCTGACCGCTTGCTCGCCTCCTTGTCGGACGATCCTTCCCTCTTCGTATGATTCGACCTGTAGTTGCAACTGCAAGTGCACCAGCTGCAAGCACTAGGCAGCCAAGGGGCCAGCGCCCGTCCGAACCACGTTCACGCCCGATAACGATATTTCTTCTTTCCTTTCGTTTTATTTCTCTAGTACCACATGTGTGCGCAGCTTGTGAGAACACTTTACAGAATAGCGAAGATGGAGCCCGCATGTCTACTGTTGTAGTACCGCTGTCAGATGAGGACGATCCAATTGGATCATATCACGTACCACCATGAGCCTCGTCAGGTAATCGCGGTGTCTCAAACATGGATGGACAGAACGACTCGAAGCGATACGAGACAGTCACGTCGGACCTAGGCCTGGTGGCTAGTGCCAATCGTCTCTCTGGCTTGTATACAGCCTTGAGACGCATCGCGAAGTGAGACGGGCCTCGAGGGGATCGAACCCTTCCTGCGTTCCGGAGCGGAGTAGGGGCACCCAGAACCAACGCATCACGGATAGGGATTACATGCCGTCTCCCTTGCTCAGTCGCCACGTCTTGCAGGGGGGGCCATCGGGGATTTCCTTTGTAACCCCTTCACGGTCCCCCTTATGCATTCTCGACTGCCGGAACGCAGACCTCGGGGTAAGCCAGGCGGATGTCCGGAGAACGTTGCAAAATGCTCGAGACGCAAAATGAGTACAACGAAAGGTGGAGTAGCTTTCGCACTTGGAGCGGTGGACTACGCTGATAGCACTCGGGTTGCTTGCTGGCGAGTGAGCAAATATTCCGATTCCAGGCCCTCAATAAGCGCTGTGCGCGTCGTCGATGATACGAGGCGGCATAGGGGTGGTTCACAAAGACAGGCCGTGAAACGATATTGTGTGGCAGCGTCACGCCAATAGGTGGCCTGGAGGAAGTCAATTTGTGGCCGCTCATAGCAAATGCGCGCGTGGACCACGCGAGGCTGCACATTTGAGCTGTAACGTTGTTGATTAGTATCATCAGTGATCTCGGCGCGAATTACCACAACCAACTAACCTAGCGAAGTCAATAGTCAATGGCAATTTAATCCGGGACGGACAAGCAGGCAAGCACCCATTTGCAATAAGAAAAGCGGCCATGCAAGGATACTGAAGAGCCGAGGGCGACCGTCGTCGCAACGCTGATGGTGCTCGGTGTCATACAGGCGAGACGGTGTCCTGTCGAAGGATGGATCTCGTCAGAAACAAAAAGTTTACAAGTGCTATTGTGCATACACGCAGTCGATCGCACGATAGACCGCCGTGGTCCAAACGCGCGGGAAGTTGGTTCGTGCAAGGAAATATCTATGCGCCCTGGACATGGACTTGGCGTGAGCCATACTTGTAAAGGTAAACAGAGAAATGATGGCTTGGAACTGGCATGCCATGATCCACGTGCAATCAATAGTGTTTCTGCATGTATTTCTGCCGAGGGGGGGGGGTGGTCACGCGGTAGCAGGTGAATTTCGCATCTCGAAACCACCTCCGCTAATGCAGCAACGCTTGTGCCCATTCTTCTCAACATGAAGGTCATTACGATGCCCAAAGCTGAGCGCCGAGCAACAGTTGTGCTTCGTTGTGGTTTCTGTCCGTGGTGGTCGAGCGACAAAGCACGTACTCGGATTCCATCATAAATTCGGGCCCCGCTTCGGCCTCTGGACGGCATTCCTACCACGACGTGACCTTGCCAATTGCATTGAATGGCCTCCCGTGCAAACAAACAAGCCAGGCTTTGGACATAGAAGAGCGGCTAAATACGTGGGGAGACCGACAAAGTCCTTGTGGTGACAATGGGAGCATTAGCATGGTCGCCTCGTGACGGGGACTGTGAGGGTACCCCACCAGTCGCCCTCATATACCAGCGACTCCACCGTTTCGACGTTCGCTGTCCTTGCCCCGAAATGCGACCACTGTCCCTCTAAGTGCAGGTCCTCACCTTCCTCTCCAAACCAGGACTCGCTGAAGGGTGTCGTCGCAGTCATTGCGATGCGCTGCTAGTACGGGCCACACATCTCGGTCAGGTCTTCCGTAACATCTTAGCTTGGTCTTCGCCCTGCCTAATACATCACTCGCATTTTTGTCAGACCGCCCAGATTAGACCACACCCTCACCGTCACTCCCCATGGTGGTCGGCCGGCACGTGTATCGTTTGCCTGTTTGGGTCGCTTTTGCTTGTGTGCTGCGGCGCGTGTTTACCTGGTGGTAGACGCGTCGGCCGACGTGCGATTATACCCACTCCACGATAGGGTTTTGCGCTCATTATTCCCGTTCGGGGTCCAAACCGCATGGGCCATCATACACGGCGACCTTGCCTCATTACGCCCGAACTACATTCCGTCAACATCGTGTCTAGCCGCAGAATGCGGTCACGGCGAATCCGATTGGGATATCTTCACACCATCGTCGCCGCACGCCATCCATTTGGCGCAGTTTTTTTTCTGGGCGCCACGCCCTAGTCACGCACGTACCTTGCTGCTTAGGTGGGTTCGATTTGCAAGCGTTGATCCGATGGTCGCATGCAACCGGTATTTGCCATCCTTGTCAGGGTTTTTCTGACACGCTGTGTATCAGGTAATCTGTTTCAAATTCTTCCTGGCCGCCTTGCCGGAAGACGGTCTCGACTCTATCATGGAAAATTATGGATGAGGCCGCCTTTGGGAAACCGTCTCCGGCCGATCTAATGACTGCAGAATAGGATCATGACAACGGGCTTGCCATGCACATGTGAGCACTCCCGGATCAGAGCGTTTGAAACGGTGGCAGATTGTTCTGCGTCTCTGTGACCAGGTGATGGATATCAATCACCTCAGGTTACTTACGTATTTCCATTACTTCCATATCGCCGCGGGGCAATACTTATCAGCCGTGCGGTAGTTGCCTGTAATGGCCGATGGCAGGACTTTGGTGAGCAGTTTGGTTCTCCGAGTCCTCACCCAATAAGCCTGGCATCGCGTGGTTGAGGGCTGTCGCTTGGCAGACAAGGTACGTGAAAGGCAACGAGAACAAGGGCAATTGCATGAACGAGTTTGTTATCGACAGAACGATTGCGAGCAGGGTGCAAGATTATCGTTGACCCAAACTTGGCATAACTCGCTTTACTCGCCTTCTCCCCCTTGCTTTATTTTATTTTATTCAAGGCCCCTCTTGACGAGAATGCGTGAGATAGAAAACGTGTGGGGATAGTCCGTATTGTTAGCCCATTCGATATGGGCTCACGGTGGGGCTTGTTTGACGGAACAACGACAGGGGGAAAACGCGCATGCATATGAATAGGAGAGTGCGCTGATTTCCTGAAAACGCAACGACAGGTCGCATTTGGAGGAGCATAAACATCATTAAATTAGGCTTCCCGGAGGTATAAAATCCTGCGTTTCCCCCAGGTCATCATTTTGCAGTTCATCCACGTCTGGACAGTTCATTCCGCCGTCTTTCGTGTGCAAAATGTACGTGATGACCTTTCACCTTTATGTTTTGTCGATGTGACAACTAACGATGGTTGCGCGTGGAACATCATCGTAGATCATCTCCGTCCCCGTCAGCCAGACGTGCTGCACCGGCTCTGCGAGCTGCTGGTGCGACGTCAAGTACGTTTTGCTCTTGCCCATAGGCCGACTCTATTGGTAATTATTGGTTCCATTTCTGTTGCTCGGACCAGCTGCAACTGCGCCTGTGGTGACTGCGAGCATCGAATGCCGTGAATGCGGTCGCCAGCCGTTCCCTCCATGTCACACACCCTAATAAAGTCATCGAATATATATACCCCCCATCCACTGCGAGAGTAGATGGGAGGGTGGGTGGATGGGGGAATCAGGCTTAAGTTGTGTTTATGTACTATGTACCGTGTACCGTTATCAGGATGGGATGTCCAATCTGATCATGTTACTCCCTTCGAGACCACTCGCATTGTCTTTCCGTGCGTGCTGTCGGCCGCCCAGTGCATGGGACGGACGCGCCAGCCTCGTCTTGACGGACGGGCGGGATGAACAGCGAGAGGGTTGGCATGTACGGGACGACGCAAGGTGACCAAGGTTATGGACAACTCGTGAACGAGCTGCACCGTGCATGTCATGACGTTGCTCTTTCTCGGAAGGAGGCGGGCGAAATACCTTGACCATGCGAACGTTTCCAAGACCATGTGGGACGAGGACGGGGCAACGGGGCATCCTGGTGCATGCCAGGGCAGTCGGGATATTGGACGTACTGGCGCAGGCGTCCCGTCCAGCACCGGCTGGATGATATAGAGGAAGCGTCTTCAGTTTTGGGTCTTGGACTCCGACGAGCGTGAACGTTTTCAGCTGTCGAATTGCTCGGCGGCGACCGAACGCTCTTCGATTAAAGCTGCGTGGTATCAGCTCGGTTACGTCCTTTCAAACAGACCCTTTTTTTTTCCTTTCGAGATCGCCCGCTGGGAGATGGCAGAAAACGTGTTTGTTCTTCTCCGATGTTCATACAAGGCAATCAAGATCTGTGAGGCAAGTCGCCGAAGGAAAAAAAAAAGCTGCCACCATCGTTTCTATGTTTGGTGTTGGCAATGACCTTGCCTCATCTCCGGCCTACGGGCAGAGGAGGGCACGATGGGACGACATGCCAGGGAGAGCCCCACGTCTGCGTCCCGTAGGGAAACTGGGGATCCAGACGCCCAACGCCAGACAGCACCGCCTGCACGCTCCAAGAGCAAGGAAGCAGGGTTGCACTGGCAACCACGACCACTCGTCACCGCGCGCGTGCACAACGTTCGATACGATTCAACGAGTCGACACGCCTCTTACCAACGCTCAGAGACGGGCAGGGACGCTGTCTCTTTGAGCACCTCCGTTGCCAGGGCCGGCATCGACGCCACCTTTGACAGCTCAGTCTGGTGTCCTGTATCTGTCCGCGTGGTCGGTCCTCGTCGCCTGTCAGCACGTATGCCTGTACGCGAACCAGCTCGCTGGCCTGAAGGTTGCCGAACCCTGGTTTTACAGCAGGTCGGTCGTATGCACACATCTCCTCGACTTCCAGTGTGCTTGTTGGCTTTTCCTGCCCCCTGGGACACGGGGCGAACACTAGGAGGGGACAATGTCATATTCGCTCACACAGGTATTATTGGATCGCGAAAACGGAGAACAGACATCGGGTCAGTACCATCCACTTGGAGCCGCTCTCCCATCGTGTTTACGGAGGATAAAGACGTCGCCTGCCAACCTTGGAACGTGCCATCGTTTTTCTAGTTTGGTTGAATCAGCGGCGCACCCTTGACGGGGACCCGCGTGTAGGTTGTGCACCTCGCTCAATCACGGGCATCGTCTGATTCACACGTCTTGAACATCGTTTCTCTCTCTCACCACCTACCACGCTCTCAGCGTGTCTGGACGGATTGGCTGCGGGGACCATGGGGATTATCCATCTAACCCTTGCCAAGATCGCGGACGACACAAACCAAGACAGTTCAGTGCCAGCGCGCAGTCTCGCGTGGCCATCAAACACATGGTCATCAAATACTGTCTACTCTTTCAGAGATGGACGTGTTTGAACGGTGTAGGTGACACCCGCATACTTTACACCACGGTGGATTCGTTAGAAATGCGAATATCTGCGACCGCCATATCTCTTATGGCATGTTCCATGCCATACACGCGCACTCGTTGGAGCGGGGCTTTGGGCAGACGTTCATTGAAGAGGTATGGCTTCGAAAGAAGGCGAAAAGGACATGTGCTGACGGCATTGTCTTCGTCATGCCCAGACCCTCGCAGACAAACGCAAGAGAATACCCACTCTGGAACGCATGGGGCGCCACCTGCGTTGCGGTCGAATGTCAATGCAAGGGCTCGAACGAGAATCGAGACTGATCTCGATGGCGCACAGGTCCTCTCCTGTGGCATACACCCGTCTGTCCTCGTTCGTGGCCCGAGGTGGGCGCTGCATTGTCCTATCGCCTTTTTTTTGCCTTGTAGGTCTTCTCTCATGCATTGCACTGCCAGCCATGATCCATGAAACGTGCACAGGTTCACATCACATGATCATGGTTACCCTCAGGTTCCTTCTTGCTCATATTGTCATGTTCAGTGCTGGATGTAGATCCTGTCAGGATGTGATAAACATGTAGTCCTTCCCAACATGCTTGTCCACCTTGGCAGTCTGGTCCCATCCATCTTGTGTCTGCAGCTGTGCTCATGCTAGAACTGGATGTTGAGATAGAATATACTGGTAGCAGTTGCAAAATATTAGTGTATTTAGCATGACAAAATTCATTCAAGCAATCAGAAAGCAACAACACAATCAAATTGAGCAAGCAAGCCTGACAATAGTATGTCATACATAAACACAACTTGAGCCTGATTCCCTGCCATGTCACCCCACCAACACCAGCTCACCTACCCACACAACAGGGAATAAAAACAAGATAACAGAAAAGGGAGTACATAGATGTTTAGAAGAAGCCTTGGAACAGCCACTGGTGAACAGGGCACACTCAGTGCTTGCAGTCACCACAGTTGCAGGTGCAGCTGGATTCAAGCCACAGATGCAGCACAAAATGATCAATGACAATTGGTTTGGGAGCAAGGCATACACATACTTGGATTTGCATTGGCAGCTCCCAGAGCCAGTGCAGCAAGCCTGGTTAACAGGGACGGAAACGATCTGGGATGAAACGTCCCCCGCAGGGCGGTCGTCAGTCATCGTGCGTCGTCGAGAGGGAAAAAAGGGGTGTCGCTCACGTTCTGCATGTTGTTAAACGCGAGGATGATAGAACGAGTTACTCGGATGTCGATAGACTGGGGGAATCGGTGCGTTCTCTCGACGGTCTTTTATACCTCTCGCAAGCCTCCGTTTAGTGCTGTTTGGAGGCTCCCTGTCAATGCGATGCGTCGTCAGGATGGTCCAAAAACCCTCGGTGTGGTATTCTCTCCCCCACGCTGTCGCAAACATGTCACTGTCACCGTGTATTGTCCCGCCGTTGGGGTGGACCCTATAGTGTGAGCCAGGGCAGAACGGGCAGAATGACACATCTTTCCCGCCCCACATTCCCGTCGGGAGCGACTAAAGAAAAAACAGTGAGGGACCGACATCCGAATGAAGCACGGCAAAGAGAGCTTCACTCACCAATCCGATGACATCTCAAGTATGCGCACGATCATCGGCTTGATAACGAGCCCACGTTGGACATTCTCTCCCATTCGTCGCCGTACCTTGTCCGTCGGGTGGCGGCCTTGACTCACCTCGCACCAAGCTTGTCCAACGATGATCAGGACATCCACAGGTCACCAGACCCCCATCGTGAAACCTTGTGGGATGCATCAAACGTTGATAAGCACTGCCTCGTGGTGGGCGGCGGAAAGAAAAGTATTGCATGGGAAAGCCGAGTCCGACCTGCCTTGGCAAAATCCACGTTACCAAGTGATCGGGACGTGGAGCGAGCGGTCCACTAGCCTCATCCAGAAACTCCGCAAGGCAAGGTGAAACCAGAGGATGCGCGTAGGTGGGTGCCGCCATCTCCAGCGCATGCACGCATCAGATCGGACAGGGAAAAGGTGTATCATATGACCACTCTTGAACCCTGCCCTAGTTTCCGGGAATGGCAAGGTTTAAAACCGTCTCCAGCGTCCAGGAAGCAACCGAGACAAACCTATTGTCTGATGAACGGGTATGTGCGAGAAAACACCCCAAAGAGGGGCGTCAACAAGGATCAAGAATGACGACAGCCAGTCATCCAATCAACGCCGTTTGGATGACTCGTTAACGGTTTGGGTGTCATGAAGCGAGAGCGCACGACATGCGCAAGTCGCGACCCCATCATGCAGGGTGGACGTCGAACGGGATAATGAACGCGGAATGCCGTTGTGGACGATAGAGCAAATTACATTTCGGCCGACAACATAGATCACCGCAATCGATCAGGCGCAGCAGCAAATAAGTGGAGCTCGCCAAGAATAGGCAAAGCGATAATGGTTGTGCGTGTTGGATGAACATCATGAGAAGCAAAAGGGGGTAGGTGTGGTGGCCTAGTCCAACAGACGGCAGTCAGGCGAAACCCCAAAGCCAAAAGCGAGTGACGCACCACTCGCAAGCCAGACCACCCCCACATGTTGCGGAGACCTGTCCGAAGTACACACCCCATATAGGTCCTTGACGACAGCAAGTCGCCACGACTGCTCACGATATATCTACAAGCGTGCTAGTCGAACCTGTCGTGGAGTGAAGACTGGGCGACCAAGACTTCGAAGGACCCGTGATGGTACCTTTGGACAAGCAGTGAGCATCGAAAGAGAGGGCGGTCGCCGGTATATGAACACGACTGGCAAGGTACCCTCGCGGTCTCCGTCACGAGACCTCCACTGTTAGATGGCACAGTCAGCACTCGACTGAGGGACCTATCGCCTGCTTCAGAACGCCCCATCAGCCTACCCAGCGAGTTTGGATGCCAAGTCTGCGGTCTCGCATTACAGGAGGGGCCATTCAACCGAGTCGGCACAATGAAGATACGGTCAAGGCCGTCGAAGCGGAGCCTGAAAATTCGTGACGCAAATGGTAAGCCGAGTATGCCGAGCGTACCTTCGCCGCAGTGGGCAGACCTAGGCCGATTCCTATCTGCTTCATTCTCTTGACTTGAATAACCAAAACCAAAGGGCAGGAGGGACTCAAGTAGTAGTAGAGCACACACTGCTCCTATTTTGTGCTATTTGCATGTTCCCATCCGAGTGTTCCGATAGCACCAACGACGTGGAATACCCTTACCTTCATACAGCCACTAGCAGGACTTTCCCATGTCTAGTTCCGCCGGGCGGAACGGGACGGAATTTGGATATATGACCACAATGCATCTCTTGCTTTTTGGACCGTCCAACATATTCACAAGGGAGAGGGGAGGCAGTGAAGAATCAACATTACAGCGGCGCTACAATGCCACCGAAATGCAAGCTGTCAATCGGGTTTACCGATCAGCTTGTATGTGCGCGTGCATGTGGTCGTTGGCTCGTTGCATCGATGGCCAAACCGTGTGTTTTGTGCAGTGCTCCGCTGACCTACTGCATCACCAGCGTGATCCTGTTCCCGTCGGCCTTTTCCGCCAACTCACGCAGGTCCCTGTTGTTCATCGCAAATAGCATGGCCGCAGAGTCCACGCCTGATTCGTCTCCCACCGGCATGCAAAGGGCCCAGGAGCGAAGCACCCGTACTGCCAAGTAACTCAAGCAAACCAAGGCGGCAACATCCGTGCCACCAGGTGCCTGAAAGGCAGACCCATCGCCCACCGCAGTTCGAATGCGGCGACTCATCCCCTTCTCTGGGGTCGCTTCACCGTTCGGCAATACGTACATAAACGCAGCGTGATAATCTCCGAGTCTGCATGCACGTCCGAGTCAGGGTGATAGACTTCTCGGATGGAAGCTTGCCGGGACTTCCATACACGTTCGAGGTCAAGGCCAAAAAGCATATTAGATGACGGAGTGTGCAGAGAAGCGTCAGAAACAAAGAAGCACCCACGGAGATGAAAACGGGCGCCGTACGAAAACTCCACAAATCCAATGTCCACGAAAGGGAGTCTCAAAGTGGGGAGTGACGTAGTCAAAGAACTGCCCAGAATGGAGGGTACGGCCGCAGAGAGGGTGCAGACATCCTCCCCTTGTCAGTTCCTGTGGCCCATGTGGTGTGGGAGCCTGGGAGGTGCGGCCTGCCGTTGTTGGGCAACTGGTTGACAGCTGCGGAGCGATGAAGCAATGATGGCAACGATTGTACTATCGTGAGACCGCCGAGCACGAGGCGAAATGAAGCTATGACCATAGAGTGCCGTCAAAGTCGTATTGTCCGCGCGACTCATCCACGAACGGGGACGGTGTCTACCACTGTGTTCACCCGGGGGATGAAGGATTCTTGTTCGAGTCCAAGCGTAAAAGCGTCTGGCGATTCGATTCAGCAATCGCTAGCGCCGCAGCCTGCCCAAAAATAGGAGACGGCTACACGCGGACACGGGGGCCAGGATCCGTGATGGCGGTGGCCAGACAAGGACTTTGAAGGTGGGGACGACATTCCAGGGAAACCACGGCCAAGCGTTGGCGTCTCCGAGAGCAAGTGCTGGCCACCGTGGGAATCCGGTGGGATACGTGCCCTTTCGCGGCACGAACGGCGCCGGGCATCGCGCCTGGCCTCTGAACCGACCTCGCGCGCACTAGTACGGGAGCCTTGGTCGAACCGCAGGGCAGGATTCGTCCCAATTATTGCTCTGTGGAGGGAGACGCTGGCTGGACTCCAGAGCAAGAGCGGAAAGCACGGGGAGAGGAACAAGCGTCGAAAGGGCGCTTAGGACAGTCGCTGGTATATGAGGACGACTGGTGGGGTACCCTCACGGTCGTGATCATGAGGTAACCATGAGCCTCTCACTCGCGAACGATGAGGACATGATGGCGACATGGGGCTCAGCGATTGCGCACTCGACAAGGGACAAAGAAAGACGTCAATCCCGAGTGCAAGACAAGGCCGCGGTAAGCTTGAGAGCGCCTGCTCTGCTGGATACGCACACGCGATTTGTTTTTCAGTGAGGACGTCGACAACGGCGGCGTACGTCTAAACATGGCTCAGACCATCGATGCCCACTCTTGCCGCGTCGAAGGCTGCGACTTGGCCTGCCTCGCAGAAGCACATAGTCTTCTCATAACTCGCGTGATGCGAACGGCGGAATATTCAGCATGATACCCTGCTCAGCGTCACAAGAACTCAAGAGGATGCGTAATGCGAACGGATTACCCAGATATACGTTCTAACACAATCGATCAAGTAGTCCTAACAAGTACGTACTCTTTTTTTCCTTTGCTCCAAGTGAGCAAAGTACCAACCACGCGAGTAGTCACCAAAACCGGAACACCATCAGGTTGGATGAGACCTCACACACCCGGCGGTATACCTACACGACCACGAGCGCAATTCCCGTGTCGCCATCGCCACCACCGACCCTGTCGCTCACAGAATAGTACACGCTCACGACGAAAGATCAGAAGAGAACAGAAGGAGATAAATATCGAGCCAGTGGCTAAAAAATGTGGACACTATCTGAGCGCGTCGATGGGGATTTAGTGTTTGCAACCACTGCAATTACAACTGCAGCTAGACGGGACAGCGGAATCAGCACCAGCGGTCAATGATGGAGTCGGTTCGAACCAAAACAGTACGTACTTGGAATGGCATTCACAGCTGTCGGAGCCGGTGCAGCAAGCGTCGTTGACGGGGATGGGGATGACCTGTAACGGTCCCAAAACGCGACCATCAGACATCACGTCGAGAGCACGAAAAGGCTGCTCACGATCTGCATGTTGTCGAGTGTGAGAACGAAGAACGAGTTGCTTGTACTGAGGAGTCGAATGCGAGGACTTTATACCTCTTGTGAACCCCTAATTAGATTTGTTTATGGATGCTGGAGAACAGGAGCGGTAGTCTCCCACGCCACCACAGGACCCCATGAGCTGTGAGTCCGTCGGTTAGACTTCACCGGATGAACACAGGAAGCGGATCATGTCCGCATATTTTCCCACCCCAGCACTCTCGTAAAGAGATCCGTAAAGGGGGGGTTAAAATACCGATAACACAGGACCAGGAAGAAGAGCAAGGCGCAACATGTTGAGTTTGGGTCACCGATATGATGTTACAAGCAACAGGTTGACCCAGATCACCGACCTTGTGAATTGCCCGTCATGTACCTCATGCGCCAGGTGACAGCTCACCACCCAGTGCCAGGCTCGCTCAGTGACAATCAAAAGAACAGTGAGTCGAGCCGTCACCGTGAACCTTGCAGGAATCTGTACTTTTTTGGAAGCGGCACCCTCAAACGTTGATAAGCACTGCCCCACGGCAGTAGACAGGAAAAGGCGCGAATGAGCCAAGGTGGCAAACCCACGTCACTGAGCACATCCAGACTGCCACCATCAGAACCTCCTCGATGCAAATTGGCCCAGACTGCGCAAATGGACATCGCACGCCCAAGCTATTGTCGGCATGCATCAGATCGGATGGAGGTGGGGTTTCAAGTAAACCTTGCCGCAGCTTCCATCTAGGGTAGGGTTAAAATTATTCTTTGATGGGCGCGGTAGGCACTATAACAGCATGCTGCCGCTGCATCAACGTTTCTGAATTGCGGCTCGTGAGTGGAGGGGTAGGCGTACGTGATTTTGAGTTCCAAGAGCGAGTGGACAATGAGGCAGCGGCGCAGTGTCACAGGTGCGACGAATGGCACAACGAGCGCGAATCGCTGTATGGCACTAAACTCAGAATAGTTGTTTGTTTGCCACGAAGCTTTGGAACAGGGACTCCGCCGCAGGGTACAGCAGACTTTCCATTTCCAAGATACCCAGAACATGCCACAGCAACATGTTGTGGATGCCACACAGCGGCGCCGTGGCAGCGGACCTTGTTCTCGGGCTCGGCCATCTCACCTTCTGCGCAGAAATGGAGACGCACCTGTCCACTGTCGCCATTCCTTTACGCAGTAGGCAAATATCCTTCAATTGGCAACTTGAACGGCCTACGCGATCTTTTTTTTTTTTTTGATACTAGTACTCACTTCGCTCTGATGTAGGCTAGTCGTTTGAGGAGAGAAACCCGAGAGAACCAGGGTCACATATCCGACTGCCCGGAAAGCTCAAAGTGCACTGTCGAACATATTAAGCGCACTCTTCCGCTTGCCCTCCCGCGGGATATCTTGACGCAGGTTTCAAGACCTCGCATCAGCACGTCGTATCAGGCGAAATCACCCTCATAATAAGTACCAAAATACGGTAACTTTGTTCGCGCGACAAAATACACTCCTCGAACGTAGGTATCCTTGCATAGCGTTATGCTCTGCCAGACACATTTCCTGTCACAACCCGACACCGTTCAGCACTTGCATTCCCCGGGTTTGCATTTGCAACTGGGGACGCATTAAAATAGTGCACAGGGATGTCCGAGACCACGCACGATGAGCCGCAGGGGCAACTAGAACTTCCACAGCCATCATGCTGGTTGACGTAGATGGTTGTATTCTGTGCAGTGATCAGTCATTAGAGCGCTAAGCGGACGGATAGAGCTACGTACAGTATTCATGATTATTTCTCGCAGACGATCCTCACAGAGTTCGGGGAGATGAGGCTGAGCCGCTATCTTCTGATCTACTTGAGCCTCGAAACTGTTTGACACTGTTTGCTTATCTGAGATTTCTGTTACATAAGCGCTGGCTGTGCTTGAAAACGCCAGGTCAAGTGACAAGTACTGGGCGTATTTATGTTCCGGATTCTGCCACCAACAAAATAGTGATCCCGTTTGAATGAAAACCATGATGCAGTTCCTTGCATCGTACCCGTGCAAGCCGCATCATTGGGGGTCCAGCGTATCATGAGGAGAAGAATACAACCCGATCTGGGAAAGAAACCTCTTTCTAGCTGTTACATTCGCACTTCCGTGCCGACCACTGGCCCACGAGGGGTATCCCCGTTAAGCAATTCGC
>JBBPLS010000169.1:0-44212 GCA_038089895.1 Boletellus ananas | reverse complement strand
TGAGGCTATTCAAATTTGGAAGGCAATTCCTGAATGTGCCTTGCCTGTCCACACAGATTGAAATAGGGTTGGCAAGATTGGATCTCTGCCCTATAGGGCAACCAGATCATGCAGATATTCTAAGGGATCTTGGAGTGTCTTTTGCACTCCTTTATAGGCAAACTGGAAACATTCTAGAACTTCACAGGTCTATCGAATTAATGCAAACCAGGCTTGGTCTTTGCCCATTAGGCCATCCAGGCCATGTTTATGCTCTTGGAGACCTTGCAATATCCTTATTGGACCATTATTGTGTTCAGAAAAATCAATCAGATCTCAATAAGCTGATAGTGATCCAACAACAGTGGCTTAGCATATGCCAACCAGACCATCCTGAGTACCAACAAGCTCTTGGAATGCTTGCAATATCCCATCAGGAAAGCTATGCATTTAAGAAGGATGTGGGTGATTTAAACAAGGCAATTGAGATGGGAGAAGAAAGACTTGGTCTTTGTCCAATAGGCCATCCATTCCATGATATAGCTCTTGGAAATCTTTCAATATCTATCAACAGACGCTATGACAGAGAGGGTAACCTGGCTGACTTGAATAGAGCCATTGATCTCCACAAGAAACATCTTGATCTGTGTCCACTAAATCATCCAGATCATGGACTTGCTCTTCAATATCTTGCATCATCACTGTTGGATCGCTACAAAAGACTACAAGATCATTCTGATTTAACCAGGGCAAATACACTGTTCAAGGAGGCATTGGCCACCTATCCACTTCAGCATAGGTATTTTCCCCATAATGTTAGTCAACTAGCCAACACTATGCTTCTCCTGGCCAAGACCTTACCCTCTAATCAATCACTGCAACATGTCAATGAAGCTTTTGAGATCTACAGGCTGTTGAAGGCTTGTGGGCCAGCAGTCTCCCTTCATTTGTGGTGGGCAACTCAGGACTGGATTGAGGATGCTGAAGAATACAATCACTCCTCTGTCCTGGAGGCCTACCAAACCTCACTAAACACCCTGGACCACCTCACCTCCTTCAACTCTTCTCTGGACTCAAGACATGAGATAATGCAGTCATGGGTAGCTAATCTAGCCAACAATGCATTCTCATGTGGAATCAGGCATGGTGACTTCCAGCTGGCTGTGGAGCTCCTGGAGCAAGGGCGAGGAATTCTGTGGAATCAGCTGGCCCAGTTTGATACACCAGTTGATGCATTGGGCAGCCTAGGAAAACATGGATGGGAACTTGGGGTTAAATTCAGACAGCTTGGCGCAGATCTGCGAAAACATGCTCAAGGGAGCGCAGACCAGGTTGCCGATCCTTACTGGCGGACTCAAAAGGAATGGGAGTCAGTGGTAAATGAGATTCGATCTCTGAATGGGTTCTCACGATTCTTGCTGCCTCCCCACTTTGACGACCTCCAGCACGCTGCCGAACACGGGCCCGTCATCATCGTGAATGCGAGCGAGTATGATTGTGATGCTCTCATCGTTTTCCGCACTGCCCACCCTGTTCATGTGCCTCTCCCCTGCTCGATTGAAGACGTGTCTCAACTCTGTTCACAGCTATCCACACTCACCCGGGACCCAGATGCGTACGGAGACAACAGAGAATCGTGGGTGAAGAAACTGCTGCGGGAGCTGTGGTCCTCTGTGGTCGAACCGATCGCCGACGTGCTCCAGGACGAGCTCGAGCTGCCTCCGGGCTCGCGGATCTGGTGGTGCCCGACGTCCAAGTTCACGGTCCTTCCGTTCCATGCTGCCGGTCCGCATCTGAAGACACAGAAGAATCTGATGGATATCTATGTCTCTTCATATGCGCCCTCTCTCTCGGCCCTCATCCGCGCCCGTGACCGTATTCACTCCCAGAAGAGCGCGCGCGAGGCCACCGGAACAACGAACGTGATCTCGTTCGCGGCGGTCGGTCAAGGGAAGCCAAGCAAGGACACCGGTCTGCCTGACCTCCCAGCAGTCGATTCCGAGATCAACAACATCCGCGCCAAGACCGGCATGCCAGTACATGTCCAATTCGACGCCGTCACAGGCGCTGCGGCCACGATCGAAGGAGCCGTGCGTGCGTTCCGGGATCACCGATGGGTGCACGTGGCCTGTCATGGGGCTCAGCACGCAGAAAAGCCGTTCGAGTCGTGGTTCGCGATGGGGGACGGCAAGCTCACCCTGATGCGGATCATCCAGGAGCGCTACACCAACTCTGACCTCGCGTTCCTGTCTGCGTGTCATACGGCCGTCGGGGATGAGTCCACGCCAGACGAGGTGCTCCACCTTGCGGCGGGGATGCAGTTTGCTGGATTCAATGGGGTGATTGGAACGCTGTGGAAGGTGGACGACTCCGTGGCGCACCAGGTGGTGAGCCAGTTTTACAAGAATATGTTCGATCGTCCGGTGATGGACTTTGAGTATGCGGCGACGGCGTTGAATTCGGCGGTGTTGCAGACGGTCGGAGAGGTGTCGCTGGAGAAGCGGGTCGTGTTTGTGCATATCGGCATTTGAATGAGTTCAACTCACGTGGGTTTCGCTTTCTTCTCTTGCGAGCGGTTTCAGAGAGTAACTGGATCGCCAACGGACACAGGTTTTCCTTGGAGCAAGAATATACTCTGAATTGGATGTCGAAGAGGAATACTGTGTAAGATGTGGATCACGTTTTCTGTATGCGGCAATGTGAGGCTGCTGTATTTTCAAAAGCAGTACCGTTTATAGTGCCTGGAATGACACCACATTGGCGGACGATTTCGACGTTCGATTGACCTATTGGGGCCGGCATAATTGCATACTCGCCCCACCAAAATGTGTACATAACATACTCGCCAGCCTTCTGCAACCGGGGAGAACGGCGGGTCTGATAATGAGTCAGGGAATGCAGTCGAGGTTCAAAGTGCGCCTTACCCCGTTGTATCTCGTGGAGGACATTGGTCACAAGCTAGGTAGTCGGGCCGGGTGTGTTCCCCGCTAGAGCTACTTCACAGACAGAGTAGAGCGCGTTTTCTTCCTTTTCGCCTTCCGGTATGCTGTTCCTACAGTATGTAAGGATGAGTGTCGACAAGGAATTGCTTGCAGTCTAGTCTGTGAACTTGTTTGTTCTTTCAGTGTGACATGTTTCACCACAAGGATAGGTGATGTAAACCTTGGGACCACCGGCTCGTTGTCCGAATTCAGCCATGAGCACCCATGAGCACCAAGGTAATGTGATGGGCAAGTTGGGGGTGAGACAAAAGCAGAAGACTCAAAAGATGCGTTCGCTCAACGAATCGAGTGCCTTGCTAGTTTGCTTGCATTCTTCGCTAGTACAGACTCCCACACGCCGACTCTGTTGGTGTAATCTGCTGCAACGATACGAGTCTGTTCGTCCGTTGTATGACTGTTTGACAACCCGATGGACCTTTCGCCGAGAACCCTTCTATCAAGCAGACGGAGGTGGAAATAAATTGAATATCAACGATCAGGGACGCGGGACAGAGTGTACGAGGGGGCCAGACACAATCTACCAGATCCAAGGAAGAACTCTCGCAGGCACCTCTTTCGCATATTGCCGATATTCATCCTTGACTACGTCGTCTTTCAAAATCAGGCTCTCCTGCATATGCCATCAATCGCCTGCGAGCAAAACGTTTGACAAGAACGGTACCTCGATCGGCATCTTGATTGCAAACGCAGATGCAGTGATGCCCAGGGAAATGAGGGGCACGTACGACCAAAACATGACAGACCACAACGCTTCCTGTACGAGGACCGAGCTAGGTGTGTTTGCGTTCCGTGGTCAGACGACATAGGGTCGAGCAACTGGTGAAACAGCCAACCTGTATCCTGGGTGACGAACCCACGCGTATGGACCCGTCTTGACGATGCGAGGCTTTTCGCGACGCTAGAGTGGGGTATGAGGTGGGCGGGATAGGTGACTGCCCGATTGGACGACGTACCCCGATGACGTGCCATTGATCGCCCAAATGCTGGAACGTGTAGTCGACAAAGCGTCCGACGGCAAACGTGGCGATGCAGGCCCCTACTCGGAGCGCGTTCTGCCAGGCCGAGCCGACGAGGTCGGTCGGGAGGGCGAATTGGGCGATCCAGGCTGGCTGCTGGAACCGGTTGAGCGCCAGCGCGCCGACGTAAATCAGGGGCGGGACAAAGGTAGCGAGCCCGTGGACGGGGGAGACGAGCCGTCCCAGCAAGGTGGGCGGCATGGACTCGGGGCGGATGCGTCCGGCCTTGGACTCGGAAACGGTGGCAACCGTGTTCGCTTGGGTGACGGCGTGTCGGATAAAGTTGCCAGTGGTGAGCACGACGAGCACCTCGAGGCACTCGGGCGGGGAGAGGGGCAGGGTGAGACCGGGGATGTACATGACCATCGGTGTAGGATGTGATTCTGGGGGGTGCAGAGGGCGTATTTATACACGTCGGATTGAATGGGCCTGGTGCGGTACTCGCCCGTCCTGTGAGTGCTGATGCACCTTCCCAGTGGCGATGACCAAGCTGGACGGTTTTAGAGACCGGGCGTCATGACTCGAGGCCCGTGATGGACGCCGTGGGCTTAGTTGATGTGGTGGTTGTGTGAGAACAGGTGTGGTAAAGGGCCCTTTGGCACTCGAATCTCATTCTCGTGTGCCCATGAGCCGACGTTCGAGCTCGAGTTCCCTCGCATCCCCGTATCGATATGGTTTCCGACAAGGCTCAAGCTCACCGCTGCATTCACCGTTGCGAACCCCCATCGGACACGCTCGGAGAGGTCGACCTCTCCCTCTCCACCTCGTCCGCCCTTCGAAACGCGTCCTCGCCGTCCTCGCCGTGTCGCCACATGTACTCGGATCTGGTGGCTCTCGCCCGCTCGTCCCTGCTCCACACCGCGCTCATGTTCAACTCGGAATTTCATGCCAACGTCGGATTCTTCTCTGGCGTACCCCATCGCGGAGCCGTCACCCCTGTGTCCCAACAAGATGACGAGGACGAGAAAGTTGACGACATGGCGACTCGGCAGCAGAGGCCCATGAGAATGAGACAGTGAGGACGATGGCATGGCAACAACGATGCTCGTGTATATCACGGTATGTGTAATCCAACTGTACATGATATGTATTGCGAATAGGTCCGTGGTGACAAAAGACCGCGCCTTCCAGGGAGCAAGGCGACGCTATCAGGTAACGGACTGCAGCGAGAGGCAACAGCATCCCGAGACAGCGCTCGTTCCATGTCCGGACCGTTTACCCGCTGCCAAGGCATCACGCGCTCTCGTGCTTCGGTCGGTGATCCAGGCTGTTTCACGGGCGCTCAGCGCTCAGTGCCCATCTTCACACAACCACCATGGGTTCCGCATCCTCACAAGCTCCGAGTCACCCAGCCCCACCTCCGTCCGCAGATCTGGCGACCACCTGGGCCTTTCTCGAGGAAGGAGTGGATCACATCCTGACGAGGCATCTGACCGGCGTCTCGTACGCCAAGTACATGAGCCTGTATACCGTCATCTTCAACTACTGCACAGCCTCGCACACGCATGGCGCACCGAGTGACGCCATGGGTGCTGGAAACCGAAGTGAGTGACCTCCCATCCTGTTCCCCACATGGGCGAATACCCTTGCTCGATAGCGATCATGGTGACGCTGACCGCGCCAGTACAGCTGGTACCAATATGAGGAACTCTGGTTTATATGACAACCTCACGCAACACTTTGTCACACATCTCGACCGTCTGAGGGAGGCAAGGATTTCCCCTCCTTCTGACAGAGCCCCGGTCTGACAGAGCGCTGTAGCGATCGGACGCTCTCCAAGACGATGATGCCCTTGTGCACTATTACGCTGGCGAATGGGACAGGTACACGACGGGAGCAAGGTATATCAGCCGATTGTTCAACTATCTCAATCGCTATTGGGTAAAGCAGGAACGGGACGAAGATCAAAGGGGCGTCTACCCCATTGACAAGGTGTGTCGCACAACCATCTTGGTTCTCGGTGTGTTCGTGATGGGCGCACGTACAGCTCGCGCTCGTCCAGTGGAAATACTGCCTTTTTCTTCATGTACAAAGCAAGCATGGCAGATTGGCCGACGCCACTCTCGGATTGATCGAACGTCAGCGACGAGGCGAGACGATCGATGAGGATCTCGTCAAGAAAGTCGTCGGCTCGTTTGTTTCACTTGGCCTGGATGAGGCCGATACCAACAAGGTCTCGCTCGATGTTTACAAAAAGCACCTAGAACTACCGTTCCTCAAGGCAAGAGAAAAGGTTTACCGACGGGAGTCGGAAGCGTTCTTTGCGGAGAGCAGTGTCTCCGAATACCTGAAGAGATTTGAAGCGCATCTCAAGGCCGAGGAAGATCACGCTGGCCGTTGTCTCCTTGCTGAAACCCGAAAGCGGCTCGGAGATGTTCTCGTTCGGCAACGTGCAGAGCTGATGTGGGAGAGCTTCCAAAGCTTGCTTGAGGGTGATCAAGACGAGGACCTCCACCGAATGTATGCGTTGCTATCTCGGATTCCGGAGGGGTTGGAGCCACTGCAGAAGATGTTTGAGGAACACGTGAAGAAGACCGGCTTGATGGCTGTGTCAAAGTTGGTCAAAGGAGGCCCAGGAGGTGCTGACAGGCTGGACCCCGGAGCATACGTCGATGTTTTGCTCGAGGTGCATCGCAAGAGTCGGGAGAGGGTAGCGCGCTGCTTCGAGGGGCAGGCTGGATTTGTTGCCAGCCTCGACAAGGCTTGCAGGGAGTTTGTCAATCGCAACGCGGCGACAGGGACGTCGACAACAAAATCGCCAGAGCTGCTTGCCAAGCACGCTGACATGCTGCTGAGGAAGAGCAACAAGGGGGCTCTGGAAGAGGATACCGAGATCGCGCTCAACTTTATCGTACATACTTTACGATCCTTGTCCTGGTCTGGATCATTAATAGCATGCTCCAGAAATTTCTCTTCAAGTACATTGAAGACAAAGACATCTTCGAGACCTTTTACGCCATTAAGCTGTCGAAACGGCTGCTTCATGGTGTGTCTGCGTCAGACGGGGGCGAGGCTAGCATGATATCCAAGCTAAAGGAGGTATGCGGGATCGAGTATACCAACAAGCTGCAGCGCATGCTAACTGGTACGCACTGCGTGGCATTCTTTGTGTCCTTTCGAAAGTAACACGGCTCGTACAGACATGAGCCTAAGCAAAGATTTGACTGACCAATTCAAAGAGCGGACGCGGCAGGTTCATGGCGGCACGAACATTGACTTTAGCATCATGGTGTTTGGAACCAGCTCCTGGCCTCTGAACGCTCCTAGCAACGATTTTATTGTCCCGCCTGAGATCTTGCCGAGGTACGACCGATTCTCCAAGTACTACCAGGCGAAGCATTCAGGAAGGAAGCTGACATGGTTGTGGAATTACTCCAAGAACGAGCTCAAGACAAATTATCTGAACCAGACATACATTTTGGTAACGAGTTCGTATCAAATGGCGGTGCTGTTGCAGTACAACGACCACGACACGCTTTCGGTAGAGGAGCTTGTGGCAACCACGGCGATCAGCAAGGACATTCTAGTTCAAGCGTTGTCGCTCCTTGTCAAAGCCAAAGTTCTCGTGAACGAGGATACGGATCAGTATGACTTGAACACCGGTCTGGCGACGACGAGATTGTCTTCTCGCAGTTTGCTGACGGATAACGGCAGATTTCAGGTCGAAGAAGATTCGTGTAAACCTCAACCAACCGATCAAGGCTGGAATGAAGGCAGAGTCGTCCGATGTGCTGAAGATTGTGGACGAGGATCGCAAATACGTGATCCAGGCGGCCATTGTTCGGTATGGTCGTGTGCTTCCGTGTAGGGTTCATGTGGTGATTACATGATATTCAGGATCATGAAGGTGCACAAGACGATGGAGAATCAGCTGCTGATCCAGGAAGTGATTTCGCAAGTCTCGCAGAGGTTTGCACCCAAGATCCCCGACATCAAGAAGGTGAGTTGGGCTCTGCAGGTCTGTGCGTGTGCATAACCGAGGCTCATGTGGGCACGGACAGGCGATCGACGGGCTGCTGGAGAAGGAGTATGTTATGCGGGTGGAGGGGAAGAAGGACACGTTTGCGTACGTTGCCTGACTCCCATGGTGTTGGGGAGGGTTCTTGTCCGCAGCAGACATGAAGCACCCTACAAGCCATTGTACCTATGGTGTGAAACTACCACATTCCGGGCGGCAAACCTACGCATATAGACTTGCCTTGACGATGCGACACTTTTCGTGGCGCTAGAGTGTGACATGAGGTGGACGAGAGGGTAGATCATGTACCCCAGCACTGATCCCCTAAGTGCTAGAACGTGTAGTCGACAAAGCGTCCGACGGAAGAAGTAGCGGCACAGGCCCCTGCTCTGAGCGCGTTCCCTTATGACGGGCTGACCAGGTCGGCCGGGAGGGCGAATCGGGCGATCCACTCTGGCTGTTGGAACCGGTTGAACGCTAGTGTGCGACGTAGATCAGGGGTGCGTGGACGGGGATAACGAACCGTCCCAGCACGGTGGGCGGCACGGACTCGGGGCGGGTGCACACAGCTTTGGACCTGGAGACGATGGCGAGCATGTTTATTTGGATGAGGGCGTGTCGGATAAAGCTCCAGGTGGTGAGTACGACAAGCACTTCGGTGGGGAAAGGGAGAGGTCACCGGTGAAGTACACGGCGATCCTGTCGACATGAGAGTTTCAGTACCATCTTTCCAGGGCCGACGCGAGGATCAGATATGGGCCCACCTGACACTCGAGCTCCATTTCTCTCGCATCCTCGCGTCGACATGGCTTCCCTGTCCGACAAGCTCACCGCGGCGCTCGGGACCGTCGTTTCATCCGTCGCTGCCTCCCTGAACACCCACCGGATACGCTGAGAGCATCCCGGCTGCGGATCCTCCACACACGGACGTGGCCCTGCTCGCCGCCTGAGCGGAGGCGCAAGTGGCAGCGGGATGGGGTGCGGTGGCGGGCAAGGGTGAGGGAGGACGGGGTCAGCGTGTGGATGGAGGCCAAGTTGCGCACGCGCTCATCGGTTTAGAAGTGGTTTTCTTCTCCCAAGGGCAAGGCGCGGATGGGTCTGAATTGCCCCTCGTCAGGTTTGAATTGACTCTTATTTCATTGAGACGAAAACAACATATATGATGACACCAGCAAAATAGCCAATGCATGAGATTCCTTCAAGTTTCGGGAGATGTAGGGGCGACTCGGGTCCTGGGACAGGCCTAGATGCTACACTGGCGTAGTTCCGTCGTCCCGTTTTCACCATCGATCTCTCCGGGCCAGTCGTGGCGGAACAAAAAGTTCGCCTTGATCTTGACGTGATGAATCTTATAGTTCCACGATGTCGATTTCGGCTCTTTGCGAAACCCCGATCAACACGGTCTTGCTTCCCTCTCGGTCCGCCTCGCACTCCGTGTCCGCCGGTTATAACCCCTCCTACCAGCCCCTCCCTCTGTACCCCCTTGACATTCTTCCTGGCTTTCAGATCAGTTCTTATTCAAGCGCCACATTTCTCGTTCAACCGCAGGCGCTCAATTCCACGTGAGTATGACTCTCAACTCGTGGCCTTCCCCCGTCTGCTTGCCCCTGTCATTTAGTGACTTATTGTCCTATTTCTGCTCTAGACGTTCCCTTGCTAGGTTATCACATTCCCCGCGCTCCGCTGTCCTGCGCTTGAACACTGGCTCACTCGCGACCGTGCCTGCCCACCTTGCCGCATACTTCACTCATAGGTCACTCCTCCCACCTGCTGTATCCTCTGGTTCAGTTCCATCTCCTTCACCTAACCCGGTTTTGTACTTGAGATCCCATCCTACCTGACTTGGTACGCACACCGTCCCCTGATTCATAATCTGCCTCCCTTCTACCTCGTCCCAGCTTCCTGCGAGTTGCATAGTGCTTGCAAGATTCCTGTTAATCTCTTGCCTTTACTGACTGACATTTCTCTTCCCTGGTTGTCTTCTTGCATCCTGCTTCCCTCTTCTGCATCACCACTTCCATCTTTCTCTCTGTGGCTTGTGCTTGTTGTTTCTAAAGTGGTTTCCCCCATTCCTAATTTACATTGTAGAGCAAGCCTATCTTGTTCACTCTTTTTCAGTGGTAGTTTGGTCACAATCCTCCCTCTGGTCTGTGTCTTGCTGTTCTTTCCCACCTCCTCCACTTTATCTGTTTGTCTCTGTGGCCTGCTTTGTGGTCTGTAAGTTCCAGAAATTCATGTTAGCACTGACCTCAAACCCAACCTCCTTCCTTTGCTAGATCTGTCTCTATTGTCTTTCATCAAGCATCCTTTCCATTTCAGTCTGTTTGTTCATCTGTTTCCTTCTAGCTACTTTCCAGCCACCTGATCCTGGCTCCCTTGATTTGTTTGCCTTACTTCAGCCTGCTTTGCCTTCAGTATTTCTTGGCTTACTTCTGTTTGAACTCTGCCTGTCCTATCCACTCTAGTCTCTTGCTATATCAAAGGTTTCCCTCTATTCCTGCTTCATTCTTATCACAATTGTGTTGACTTCTGCCACCTTTGTTCTATTTCTCTCTTTTCTGATCCAACAACTCAGGTTGTTCAACCCTATATCCTTGATTTTATTGTGTTCCCTTATTGTTGTTGGCAGTTATTCACCCCCTCCATTGTCCTTGCTCCCTAGTCACACATCCAGTCTTTATTTCATTCCAACTTACATCTGTGCATTCCTGATGTACCTAGACTCTGATACCTTCAAAAACATTACCTTTCAAGTCACAGGTATCTTTCCACTGACAATGATCACTATACAGATGTGGTCTCACTTTGTTTACATAGTTGCTCAGTTGAGTGCCTCATCTCAACTTCCTAAACAAGATGTCCATATCACCATCACTGTTGGTGATCAATCCAAGATGACATGCAGGGGAAGTCTATCAATGAATGGCTGCATGTTAACATGGAACCATCCCTTCCTGTTGTAAGTATTACCTCAGGCTTTATAGCTATTGTTGGTGATCCTCTCCCCTCCAATAGCACTGCAGCACCCTCAACCAGTGTTGGGATTGCCATATACATTCTTCCTGAGGAACTCACTCCTCAATGGGATAGACAGCCATTGGGTGACAAGGTGGTGACAGATGTTGCTAGCTTGTTAGAGTCAGCCAATGATGAATGGCAATGTAAGGTTTATCCCTGTTACTCTTGGCTCAGATGTTGATGAGGTAGTAGGCAATGTATCTGGACTATCTGGTGGTTGTGGAATTCTATCCATAACTTGCAAGGCCTGTGACGCACTGGTGAGCTCCTTGTAACAATGCATGTTACTTTTGTTTAAGAATATACAATAGACTGTTCCAGCTGGGCATGACTGTGTGTCAGCACTCAGGCAATATGACACAAAGCTATATGGGTTGGGAAGCCAGTTCACAAATGCATCTTGCCTGTCAACAAAAGTTGAAATAGGGATGGCAAGATTGGATCTCTGTCCCATAGGGCATCCAGATCACACAAACATTCTACAAGATCTTGCAGTCTCTTTTTCATTCCAGTATAGGCAAACTGGAAATATCCCAGATCTCCACAAATCTATTGAATTGCAACAGGCTAGGCTTGGTCTTTGTCCTTTAGGTCATCCAGACCATGTTGGTGCCCTTGGAAATCTCACTATAGCCTTATGGACATATTATCGGATCCAAAAAAACCAATCAGATCTCAATAAGCTGATAATGATGCAACAGCAATGGCTAGGCCTATGTCCACCAGATCATCCAGATTATGAAAGGGCTCTTGGAGAACTTGCAGCATCTTTGTTGGAGTGCTATACAACTCAGAAGAACATAACAGATCTGAACAAGTCAATTGAGATGGGAGAAGAAAGACTTGGGCTCTGTCCAAAAGGCCATCCATCCCATGATATAGCTCTTGGAAATCTTTCAGTATCTATCAACACACGTTACCAGATGAAGGGTAATCTGCCTGATCTCAACAGAGCCATTGAACTTAAGGAGAAATATCTTGAGCTCTGCCCACAAAACCATCCATGTCATGGAATTGCTCTCAGAAACCTTGCAATATCATTGTTGGATCACTACCATGAACTACAAGACCACTCTGATCTAACCAGGGTGATTATATTGTTGAAGGAGGCATTGACTACCTATCCAGTTCAACACAGTTCTTTTCCCCTCAATGTCAGTAAACTGGCTGAAACTATGCTTCTCCTGGCCAATATCTTGCCCTCTGATCAATCACAACAGCAAGTTGATGAGGCTTTTGAAACTTATAGGCTATTAAAGAGCTGTGTACCAGCAGTCTCCCTGTTTCTATGGGAGGCAACCCAGGAGTGGGTACAAGATGCTGAGCAGCACAATCACTCTTCAGTCCTGGAGGCCTACCAAACCTTATTGAATACCCTGGACCACTTCACCTCCTTCAGCTCTTCTCTGGACTCAAGACATGAGACAATGCAATCAAGGGTGGCTAATCTAGCCAATGATGCATTCTCATGTGGAATCAGGCATGGTGACTTCCAGCTGGCTGTGGAGCTCCTGGAGCAAGGGAGAGGGATCCTGTGGAATCAGCTGGCCAGGTTTGATACATCAATTGATGCATTGGGCAGCCTGGGAAAACATGGATGGGAACTTGGGGTTAAATTCAGACAGCTTGGCGCAGATCTGCGAAATCACGCTCAGGGGAGTGCAAACCAAGTTGCCGATCCTTACTGGCGGACTCAAAGGGAATGGGAATCAGTGGTAAACGAGATTCGATCTCTGAATGGGTTCTCACGATTCCTGTTACCTCCCCACTTTGACGACCTCCGATCCGCCGCCAAACACGGACCCGTCATTATCGTGAATGCGAGCAAATATGATTGCGACGCTCTCATCATTCTCCACACCGGCCACCCTGTTCATGTGCCTCTCCCCTGCTCGATTGCAGACGTGTCTCAACTCTGTTCACAGCTATCCACACTCACCCGAGACCCAGATGCATACGGAGACAACAGAGAGTCGTGGGTGAAGAGATTGTTGCGGGAGCTGTGGTTCTCCGTGGTCGAACCAATCGCCGACGCGCTCCAGGACGGCCTTGAGCTGCCTCCGGGCTCGCGGATCTGGTGGTGCCCGACGTCCAAGTTCACGGTCCTTCCGTTCCACGCTGCCGGTCCGCATCTGAAGAGACAGAAGAATCTGATGGATATCTATACCTCTTCATACGCACCCTCTCTCGCGGCCCTCATCCGCGCCCGTGACCGCATTCACTCCCAGAAGAGCGCGCGCAAGGCCTCCGGAACAACGAACGTGATCTCGTTCGCGGCGGTCGGTCAAGGGAAGCCAAGCAAGGACACCGGTCTGCCTGACCTCCCAGCAGTCGATTCCGAGATCAACAACATCCGCGCCAAGACCGGCATGCCAGTACATGTCCAATTCGACGCCGTCACAGGCGCTGCGGCCACGATCGAAGGTGCGGTGCGTGCGTTCCGGGATCACCGATGGGTGCACGTGGCCTGTCATGGGGCTCAGCACGCAGAAAAGCCATTCGAGTCGTGGTTCGCGATGGGGGACGGCAAGCTCACCCTGATGCGGATCATCCAGGAGCGCTACACCAACTCTGACCTCGCGTTCCTGTCTGCGTGTCATACGGCTGTCGGGGATGAGTCCACGCCAGACGAGGTGCTCCACCTTGCGGCAGGAATGCAATTTACTGGATTCAATGGGGTGATTGGGACGCTGTGGAAGGTGGATGACTCCGTGGCGCACCAGGTGGTGAGCCAGTTCTACAAGAATATGTTCGATCGTCCGGTGATGGACTTTGAGTATGCGGCGACGGCGTTGAACGCGGCAGTGTTGCAGACGGTCGGAGAGGTGCCGCTAGAGAAGCGGATCGTGTTTGTCCACATCGGCATTTGAATGACTTTAGTCCACGTGAGTTTCACTTTTCTCTCTTACGAGCGTTGCAGAGAGTAACTGGGCCGCCAATAGCGAATTCTTTCCTTTAAACTGTAATATACCCTAACTAGGACCTCGGAGCGGAATACTGCTGGTCATGTGGACGGTGATCCTGTATGCCGGAATCTGACTCCTTTGCTGAATACTGTATCCTGGTTTTGTCCCTTGGTACTTGGTCGGGCCGCTTGATGCCTACTTTACTCACATGCTTGGAGCGGTGAGCTTGCTGTGGTTTCCAAACAGTGTAGTTCATAGTGCCTGGAATGACACCATATTCACGGACGACTTTGATGTTCGACTGGCCTATTGAAGACAGTGTAACCGCAAATTTAGCTCGCATACACGCATAGTATATATCCCAGCCCTCGGCAGCAGAGAAGGGCGACCTGTCCGTTAATCAGTCAGGGAACGTAGTTGAATGCTCGAAGTACGTCTTACCTCCGGATCGCTGCATCTCGTCCAGAAAGCGGGTGAAGCCAACTAATGAAGTTTCCGAAGGAGGCCGGGTCAAGTGCGCTTTCTTCTTTTTAGCCCTTCTGCATCCTGTCCTTATGATACGGGGGTGTTGGGCACCGTGCTGGGCACCACGTTACTGTAAGTCACTGCCATGGACTTTACAAATCTGAGGAAGTACATTTAAGGTCGGAGCACGAAGGAAGACGTAGCCCCATAGAGTGGGCCCATCATACCAGATCCCGTGGTTCAGAGAGAACTTCCGGGAGTCTGTCCGAGACAAGATTCGCCGTCCGTATGGCTTCTTGTGGTTCCTGTTGCCCTCTCACCTGCGCGCGGCAATGTCGAAGGTGCACGAGCGAAGAAAAATTTGTGGTCCGTGGTCGAGCCAATCGCTGGCGTTGTCGAGCTTACTGTGTTGCCTGCTGCCAACCCCCGTTGTGCCGACACTTGGCGTGTTTCCTTACTCCCAGTCATGGAGGGAGTTACTATCATTCCAACGACTGCTCGTGTCATGTGCATCGGTGGCCCGCGTTCGCCTTTTCACGTGAATCTTGGTCCTACCACGGAGATTGATCGTTCCTAGGTTCCGCTCCGAACCTCTCTCCGTTGCTTAAACTCTGCGCGCTCGCGCAGGAAAAATTATACCCGCCTTCTCTTGATTTGGGATCAACTACGATTTCCTGTACACATCGTTTCGCAAAAGGGCTCGTTTCCAGCTACGACACCTTGGACATTCTCATAGCCCCAGCTCTTCAATGATGATGGAGGCAGCCTTCTCCCCAACCACCAATGCGGTAGAATATGTGTTCTGAAAAGAGAGAATCGGCAACCCTGCGACTGACCATGAATAAAATGAAACGTACACCTCCGACGATGGTAGGGCATATGGACAGGTCTTGGATCACCATCAGAACAAAGGTGCAAGCACGGTTGAGGGGGAAACCCGTGTTTAGTACTAACCTGCAACCTTGAGACCTTGGACCCCGTATACGTTCAGCCGTGCATCGACCACCCCACTCTGGCCACGGGGCTTCATGGCACACGTTCCAAGCTGTGGGCCATGACGTTCGCCGATGACGTAGAACAAGGAACTCGCCAGGAAAGCTCACCGAGTGCCAAGTCGGGGCGACTACGACCATCGTGCGCAGATCAGTCGGAGTGAAAGAGGGCAAGCAAAGGGGCAGACTCACCCGTGTCGCGATGAAACTTCACGAGGGCCTCGTCGTCCGCAGCGGAGTATGCGATATCCGGCGCACCTATGAGCACGGGAACATCCGTTTCTTTGCTCGTGGCAGGACTACCGGTCGGAAACTTCGGGTGAAACGCGCTCACTTCGCCTCGATAGGCGGGTAAACGTCTGAAGAGTTCACGTGCCAATTTGTATGCCAGTATGAGCTGCCCGAGATCGCCGTCCCTGCGCGAATTAAGCAGTCTCGTGGGCACAATATGCATGACAGCGCAAAGAAATGCGAAGCGTACTTCGAGAGGTAGCCGGTAACAATATCAAGGGGCGAATCCAGATCCTCGCCGGACGTGATGTGGATGCTACCAACCGATTCCGGGTACATCTCGAATACCAACGTCAAAACGAGAAGCAAAGCGCAGGTTTTACTCTTCCCTACATTGTAATAGAAAGCTGATAAAATTTTCCGGTTGGGCGACACAGAGCGAACCATGGGGGAACTAATGGAGAACAATTGATATGCATGATTCTCAATCCTCGGCAGCGGGTATGACTTACCCAACAAATGGCGCAATAAGGAAAACAGGCTTGTCCGGATTGTATCGAAAAAATGTCTCCCATCGTCGCTGAAAAGAAGACCCAGCAGAGGCCAACTGTGCTTCGTTCGGGCGTACTTTCACGAGGGCTTCGATTCCGCTGGAATCAATACCTCCAGCAAACCGTGGGAAGTCGATGACACAAAGTGGCTTACTTGAAGCCGATTTTCCCTGTTCCGTTCGCTTCCCATTCTTTTAGGTATGCTGATAGTCCCCGTTAGCGTGACGTACAATTTTATGGAAATTTCTTCCTCTCACCGGAGACTGATTCTGGGTTTTCCCAAACATCATCCATCGTTTCGGTCTCGTCAGACGCATAGAACGCCGGACAAGCACCAATATGATCTGCAAGGCAGACTGCGTCTCGAACAAGAAGGTTGCGACATCCTGAACTCACTCTGATAATTTTCACCGACACCGGGCAGATCAACCAGGACGTCGACGCCGTGCTTTTGGAGGACGGATGGGGCGCCAATTCCTGACCTTTCCAGAATGGCTGGTGAGCTGAGTGTACCAGCAGAGACCACAACCAGTTTGTTCGCTTTCACAGTGATAAGTTCGCCACCAGAACCTCGGGATGATGTCGAATCTGTCGCGTACTCGACACCGACTGCGCGTCCATTCCTCGCCACTAGCGTCAGCCAATCAGAGTTCGACGCCTTCCGTCCGACGTACTCAATAACGACTCGCTTCACACATTTTCCTACAAGGATCCTCAAGTTCGGATTACTTGCGTGCGGGTACAGGTATCGGGAAGCTGCATCAGAACGCCTTCCGGTAGTGGGGTCAGTGTATCTGTTTCCCATGGCAAGTTAGCCGGTTCAGCGACATCGCCCGTGCCAAATGCTCACTGATAGGCTACCTATTACAGACAACTTGTATAAGTCTACTAGTTCATAGTTGAAAAGAAAAAGAAAACTTACACTATACGCATCCGCGATGACAAAGTCGTTATGATCATCGACTTGTGGGCGGTTCGGGTCGTACTCCCTCCCTACGCTCAGGAATTGGTCTTTGATGCCCGATCGAAAATCGTGAACAGAAATCGGAATGGGTCCCGAGTAGCCATGTGTTTCCGACCGGTTAGGGATGGGCGTGAATGTTTCCAGCTATACGTTTGTTCATGAATTCATTCCCACGCGACGTATCTGACCTCCCCTACTTTCCGGATGAAAGGAAGGAGATCCTTGAAGCCCCATCCTTTGTTGTCGAAGGCGGCCCAGTCGTCATAGTCCGACGCAGCACCCCGCACGTACGACATGACTGAATCATTCACGACAAGGGTGAGTCATGTATCACGCACATGCTGTGAAATCACGGGCAGCTGCCCGCTGCTGCGCGACCTACAGTTGAGGGCGGAACCGCCACCTACAGCTCGACCATACGAAACGGCGATTGCGCGCCTGTTGACGTGAGCGCTCGGCTTTGCCGAATAGTAGAGGAAGTTGGTGGCAGGTGGGGAGAAGTTTTCGACGTATCTGCATGGTTGGAAGTAACGAGGCAAGTCGCTCGTATGCGGGCCACTCTCGATGACAAGGATTTTGAGTGAGGGATCTGCGGCAGTTAATCGGCCTGCGATGACGCATGCGGTCGTTCCGCCTGGTGGGGTGGGATGAACAAAGAGAAGTGCAAGCAGCGACAGGAAATTTGAAAACCGACTCACCACCAGCAAAAATGATGTCAAAAACTTGGGACATGACGAACCCGGCAAGCAGCGAACACTGGAAAGTTATCTGCGACTGTGGCCGGTGAGCGTAGGAAGGAAATTACACGCGTGTGAGAAGCGGATTCCAGAAGTAAACCCACTACAGTAAGCATCGTCACCGAGGACGCCCCAATGAGATCAAAGAACGGGAACAATTATTTGCCCGCCCGGTAGCATCATTACTATGCTTTGTAACGGCATCGCTGCGTAGGGGCACAAGTATGTACTACGTTGTGCCAATTAAAATGACTTATTCCTTTGAGATGTAGAAGAGAAACATACTACTGCACATTCTAGGGCGAATTCTTGTTTCAAGTTGGAGAACGGGCGCCAGACTCTGCCGAGTCCGCTGCCAGCACTGCGTGTATGAATTCAAACCAACGTCTGACTTGAGATCGTGGCTTCAAATTTTCGGAAAAAGCCCCCTGCCTCTATTAGCTCAATTGAGCATCGACTGCGAGCTGCGTCCCTTGCCCTACTACGAACGCCTACAACAACGGCTGTGGAAGAGCGAAAGTCACTGCGTTAGTAATCGCCCATATCCGGTCCTAACTTGTACTTCCTACGGCGAGTTTCTAGTACGACGGCTTAGACTGGGATCGCAAATCTGGGTGATACCAACATTCCGTACTCGCGGGAACACAGCACGCTTAGGATCTTCTTTTTGGCCTATACCATCGTGCTTGTGCGGTTCTCGAGCCCCTACGCTCTGTTATAGTACATCAATAAACTCGTCTCTTGCGTGCGGGCACTTGAGTCGTCGGTGGTCAAACCTGGTTGATCTCTCTTCACTAGTACCTGTATGATTCGCTCTTGCATTCGCCCATGCCTCGACTGATACTTTGTTGGATGCGTAGCGAGGTGAGTCGGGCGATGCAGATGACCGGACCCTCCATCGTTCCTTAGCATTTCCAACCTCACTTGATACTTCCCATTCTAGAATGGCACTGAGAATTGCCCATCGCTCTCCCTGGAGTTTACTTATACCCCCTCTCAATGCCCTGGGATCGTACTGCCTCCCTTGCGTTAGCTCACTACTATGGGATATACTCCTACAGGTCCCCCTTCCTGTAAAGCATTGCTTAAACGCGGGATGCAGATGCTCGTTTCATGCACTTGTAAGGATTAAAGACCTCAGGTCAACTGGGACCAATAAACCAGGTATGTAATTTCCAGTATCCGATACATTGTGCCGATCTCAGGTTTCAACCGCGAGCAAGCTGGTCATCGCCGGGTGTTCTAGCACACACCTTGACCTTCTCGATTAGTATGGCTCACCCAAAAGGTTTTGCCTGCTTCCACATGATGTACACGGCATGTGAGCGCTATCCTGAGACCGCGGATAATCCGCTCAGCGTGCTGAAGTTGTACCGTGTAGGAGTCCAGTATCCAATGCTTTGACTTGGTCACTGTGTATGCTGTGTCGTCGAACTTGAGTGTACGATCCTTCTCTCTAGGTCGATCCCGATGAGGCCAAGGATCGTCGACGACACGTACGGCTTTGTTAGTTCCAAACCCCTCCTCCTGATCCAGATTGGTATGATGAATCCTGTTGTCATCCTCTACATTTTTCGGCTCATACTAGTCAGCATTAGGGGATCGCTAGTTCAATAAACTGTGATGCATAATCGACAGTGATTAGAGTAAGGAATCGAGCATGAATGTCGACTACAGAGGCTGAATGATATGCCTTTGAGGAACCCACGGGGGGGTGGACTTGGAATGATATAAATTAGAGCCCGTAGACGCATCGTCTAGTGTGCGACCGGGCATCGGATCAGTCGTCTACCGACATGTGCCGTTTCGCACTGACTAGCGGTGCAAAGCCTTGCATAGCCGTGGCCGGAGCTAGGAAAGACAGATGTGGCGGTGCAGAAGGCTAGGACCAATGGGGATAAAAGTTCTCACAGCAATGCTCGGCTCCGACCGCTACGCTTTCGCCCGTTCGCGAGCGGGGATTTCGTGGACAGTGGCCCTGTGGCACAGGAGCTAGCTTACTCTCCCGGCCCAAGGTAAGTACGTGTCCACTCTCTGACGGAACTGCTCCTGTCATGGTCGCCATTCTTTTTTCTCTTACATTTTTATACGGTCAACATGACGGTATCATCGTCGGTATGTGTGGTACCGACATGTCTGTACACATGGTGGTGTTATCAGCGTGCTCATCATAATCACTACAAGTACTTATTTGTTATCTTGCGACGGCATTTCATGCATATCAAATTACGGGAGGTTTAGGCAGTAACGTCGACTGTTTCATGTCAAGTTTCATGAAGGTGTGTGGAGATGGTCTCCGGTCCCCGCCCGGCGCCTGTGGGTACGGGCACGGCTGACCTTTCAGGATCGGTACGCCTGGTTCGGAGTCGGAGTCTCGCAAACATTATTGACATGCAGTGGTCCCCACTGGCAGGCAGGGCCTGGAACGATCATAGAACTGACGGTTTCTCGCATCGCTCTAATGCCACATATCCATATGCTTCCCTGCCCCCTCTAGGAGCCTATCGCACGATGCGTTGGGTAGTCACATTCGGCAGGAAATCTGAAGCGGTGACACGGATGTAATACGGTATGAGGTGCACTTCAATGGTGAGTGGAGATTGGTAGCACAGCTGAGGTATCGTTACGGACGATTTGATGGCATGAAATCTCGGAGACTCAGACAGCTAGCCGACAACACGAAAAGAATTGGCGAGTACTCGGTTAACAGTGGAACTGGTCAAATCAGTAAGGGCATCGGCGTTATCGCTCACTAAGTAAGGCGGAATTAAATATCTGCTCGAACGGGTGGGTGTTTAGGACCTCTAAGTCCTAGCGCGGTCTTAACCACCAGAAAAATTATAGAGTTGAAGCTGAGAGCTCGGAACCCTACACCCAAATGCCGGGTAGCATGATTCTGTGCCTTTCCGCATTCAGTAAATCAAAGTTGAGGGAACAGCTGAATGACAGAAGAATGAAACTTGGAAAATGAATGTTGGCGATTTCAACTCGAGTAGCACTGGCACTGGCATCCGAGGCAGGGCAGCTCCCTGACTATACTCGTTGTTTGACATGCGGCATCCAAGGATACCGGATTAGCTCCGGGGCGGCGTTGCACCGCATGCCACTGAGCGGACGCGAGACGGTATAAAGGGCGGTCTGTGCAGCCTGAGAGGCAGAAATCCAGACATCGACCAAAGCAAACACCTATCGTGATCATGCAACTGCAAGGAACTCGCTTCTCTCTCACCTCACTCTTTCTTCTCTTCGTCGCAATCTCGGCGCAAGCCAGTCCCATTGATCTTGCTGAACGCTCAGATAAGAAGTTGGACACATCCAGTAAGCACGATCCCAAGTTGAATGCTACAAGCATTTTGGCTGATACTATGAAAAGGTTTCTTGGGACATGTCACTAGAAGCAGCGCTGCCAAAGAGTTAGGTCAGTGCGATTTCAGAAATATTCCAGAGCTTGTCTAATTGTCATGTAAAGGTGCTCGCGATGACTCCAGATGCCCTAGCCAACCTTGTCACGCCTCGTGAACGATCGGGACAGCATAAGACCGGTGCACCTCTTGAGCGGTCCAGTATCATCAGTCACCCGTACACGTACCACGTTTGCAACACGCTTGCAGGCAACCTTTTTTTTTGCTCATGAGTGGCCCGAGTCTTGAATTGTTTTCAGCCTCCTTACTGCGTTTCTGTTCCTACTATCGAAGAATTCTAGTCCCTTCGCTAGAATTGGCTATTGTTCTAAATTTTTTGTAGTCCATCTGCCGTTGAATCTATTCGCAGTCCACAGATAGGGTAGCTATTTAGAGGTGATCGAGTGATCGGTTTTGTGCTTACCGTCCTGTGAGGAACTATGTCAGCCTTCAAAGAATAGATTCAGTATGCGATGCAGTACCACATTGTAAACTCACTCACCGTCAAAGCGCCAAACGCGACCCCATTACAATCAACCAGGATCACGATAACGTCCCAAAGTCGATACGAACACTCGAAACGAGCAAGATTGCCTGCACCCCACGACGAAGTGACTTGTTGGCCAAATACGCCAATCCTGCAGTGATATCGACCAACGGTATCAAGGTACACGTGCTGACAGTTCCTGTGCTTAGTACCCCCGAGGCTAGGGTCCAAGTAGGAGACGACATATCCCCAAACCAAAATTTTGGTTACGCTTAGGCTCGTGCTAAACAAGTGGATTGGACCAGATGGGTCTGCAAATCAGCGGAGCGATGTCAAGGACGCACTTGCAGCCCCCAACTTGAAAATGAAATTTCGAGGAAACCTGCAAGAGTATGTGTGCTAGCGCATTATCAGGAAGGTAAATGGCACTGCAGCAGTGAATCTCAGGCCTCAGGTATGCACTACATGCGTGGCCGCCGTGATAGAGCCATCCAGCAGGGGGTCGTCACTACAACAGCACTAGATTAGCACTGCCACAGAAAGGGATAAGCGAAGTTCTTGGCTGACATAATCACATCTGGGGTTGTTATAAACCTATCGGGTCATCGGGCGGCTGTTCCACTGGGACTGACCTTGATAGTAACCAGAGACTTGAGTGTAGAACTGGCGAAGTTTCCCAAACTAGGCAAGTGATTATACTCATAATACCGTATCTGCCAGCATCAGCAGCCTATCCCCAGATCTGCGGTCGGTATGGTGCCAGTCACCAGCGCCAAGAGTGACGATGCCACTGGCATTGTCAGCATCCGAGCGAATAAATTCCCTATCAAGTCTGTCAAGTTATTTGGCTCTGGTGGTGCCGAGATCACTCGCATATTCCCCTTGTCGCACGTCCTCCGCTCCCAGGTAGGCAGGTTTAGGTTCTTCCTCCTTCTGAGGCTGAGAGTCGCAGGATGATCCGCAGGTCGTTGAGATCGTGAATCTTCCTTACGGCCTTCAGTCTGCAAATGTCTCAGTCACTTCTCCGTCGGGAAATGTCACCATTCTCGATCACTACCACACTTCTAACCTCATATTGCCTTTTACTTTTGCTGACTCCAGGCATTCCAGCCCAACTTTGCGCGAACTAGAAGCAGAGCAACTGCGACTGCATGATGAAAAGCGTTTTAGGCAGCAGAGTCTCCAGTTTCTCACGACGTACATGGACTCACTCGCGCAGTGCAAAGCTCAGGGACAGCCAGACGCGTCTCGGATGATCCCCTTCTTTGACACCTTTGTCGATATCGGCGTCACACGATCAGCTGTAATTGCGGAGCTAGACAGAAAGCTGACCGACGTCAATAACAGAATCGAGGAAGAGAGAGAGACCCTCTCAAAATTGAGTGGTGATTTGCCGGTCAAGGTTGTAGCGGTGCTCGCTTCCAACAACCAGGCTCCTGCGGAGGCCGCCGAGCTAACCGTGAACTACAGTGAGTAAACCTTGTTGCTCGCCGGGGCGCCTAACATGAACGAGTTCCCCCAGTTATCACGCAAGTTTCATGGAAGCCGGAATACGATCTTTACGTTTTGATGGCAGAAAATACGCCGTCGCCGACAGTGAGGCTTGACTTTCGATGTTCGGTCAGCCAGTGGACAGGGGAAAACTGGGAGAACGTGGGATTGACGCTCACTACGACTGACGAGGCATCTCAGTTGATCCAAGTGCCCGAGCCGAAAGGAATCGATGTTAGCCTCGGTACGACGAATACCTTTCAGCCCGCTGCCAATGCACAGAAACCCCAGCCACCGCTTGCAAAGGCACCGTACGATTCCCCCCGGGTCACAGATCACAACCATGGACGTAGATGTGCACGAGGAGGCATTTGGAAGCCGCCACAGTGGCAGCGACGTTATCTGTCTCCGGATTTCCCAATAGAAGATGATCCGGGCGCGCCTCCGCCCACTGACTACTATCCAGCTGGACCAGAGATACCACAGATGCCCCCGATAATCCGGGGGAGCAAAAACCCGATCACACACATTGCTAATGGATCCATGTTCGTTCCTTCGGATTATGCTGCACACCATATCCTAGTCGCTTCGCTCTCCCTTCAGGCAGAGTTCATGCGTGTTGCAGTACCCAGTGTTAATGCCCATGTCTATTACACAGTGCGTTCTATCCCTTCGCCGCTTTTATTCTACAAATAAATCATCTATACAGTGCGGGGTCAAGAATACGAGCGAGTATGTGCTACTTCCGGGCACCGTCAAAACTCACTTGAACGGTAGATACGTCTCATCCGCTGAAATTCAAGTACGCATATGGATTTTCCCGATCCACTTGATTTAACGCACATATCTTATCGCTACCAGAACACGGATATTCCACAAGTGCTGGAGTGCTCCCTCGCAGTCGATGCGGGCGTGAAGACGATCCACAACCGCGCGCAGGATGCACTGCCGTCTGTCGGCGCGTTCACCGGAAAGGTGACGACGACGTACACGAGCGCGACGGTCGTCCAGAACACCCACGCAGAACCAGTCCAAAGCGTCATCGTGCGGAGCTCCATCCCGCTGCCTGCAGACCCACGCATCACAATCGTGTTGAAGGAGCCAGCTGGGCTGGCAGAGATTGATGAAGGGTACGTGTCGGTGAGAGACGGATGCCTGGCGCGATGGTCAACGTCGGGGAGACGGAAAGGCAAACAAGCAGGGTTGTTTGAGTGGGTGTGCAGCGTGAGCCCGGGGACGGAGGTGTTGAAGGCCGTTTAGGAAGTGTGTGCACCGAAGGATCTTAAGCTGTCTGAGCAGGAGCGTTCCTAGTTTTTCGAGCAGTGTATTTTAGTTATGCCACGCTTGGAAGAGGGTGGCTGCAGGAGAGTTGTACTGTACGACGTACGACGTAGAAAATGAGATCATCGCTGATTGAGTGCTTGCTGGATACAGATGTGAAGACATGGATGTGTTTCGATGTGGAACTCGCGGCTGCCAGAGAGCACCGACGATCACTTGGTGGGGCAGCGCATCGTTGTCAGGATATCACCTTATTACTCAAAGTGAGCTTAGGGCGAAGGAATGATTATTCCGCACTTAAGGAATTACATGACTGAGGCCCTACTTATATACTACTTTCTTATCTATGATGTCATATTACTAAGCCTACGTCATAGGTCTAGATTCCTGACTAATCATGATAGCAAAAATAGAGAGATAAGAGATAGCGATAAGGCGATAAGGGATAAGGAAAGAAGAATTCTAACATTACCCCCTTTTCAGTCCTGAAACTCCGGAGAAGGGAAACAATCAATGAGGGGGTGGAAACTCAAACATATGATCCGGATATTTATTATAGCGTCGGCGGAATTCTATGAAGTCGGGAGTAAGGAATAGGGGAGATGGCGTTGACAAAGGAAGTTTTTTACAAATTGGACATGAACAAGTGGTGTCGAAGGCGCTTCGACGAATGGTGATAGCCAGATGGGGGGCGAGGGGATTCTTTTTATGGAAGAGTTTTATGGCCTCCTGGGCATGGGCCAATTCTTTTACAGGAATCCATTCGTTTTCCTCTCTGGGAAATCCCTTCCATTTGACGAGGTATTCAACAGAGTTTCCCGCTCGTCGACTGTCAATTACGCCTTCAATTTCGTGCTCCTCTGTATTGTCCACAATGTCTGGAGGTGGGGGTGGGGATTGTTTCTGTGAAGGAAACTCTCCCAAGCGATATGGATGGAGTAGACACTCATGGAACACCGGATGCACGTTTCGCCATCTTTTGTCCAGTTTTAGGCGATAAGACGCCAATCCTTCCTTTTTGACGACCTTAAAAGGTCCATACCGTTTGTCATCCAGTTTCTTGGAGGGTCATTCGGTTCTGATATTGGTTGCTTCTACCAGAACTAAATCTCCCGATTGATATTCCACTGGGGGTCTGACTTTTCGGTCATGGAATCTCTTCATGTCGTGAGCGGCCATCTTTAGAGCAGACTCAGCAAGTTGTCGAGTGGTTTTCATTTCTTTCACGAACTTGCTGGCTGCTGGATTTCGCTCCTTCCTTCTTTGTGTGAATCCCGCGCGGGGTTGTTGTCCGTAATTGAGGGTGAACGGTGAGTACCCAGTTGCAGAGGTGGTAGTTTGGTTGTGAGCGAACTCTGCTATGGGAAGCCATTCGACCCAATTGGTCTGCCTATGATTGATGTACAATCGAAGGTATTGTTCCACCCAGGCGTTCTTTCGCTTGGTCTGTCCATCTGTTTCCAGGTGGTACGCCGTGGAAGGATTTCCTTCAATTTGCAATTGAGCATAAAGCTCTTTCATAAAGGCTGACACGAATTGAGGCCCTCGATCCGAGATCACCTTCTTTGGGATTCCGTGCAGTTTAAATATTTCATCGCGGAATACTCTTGCTACTCCTTGCGATGAGATGTCCATTGAGATGGAAAATAGTCGGATCATCTTTGAAGAACGATCCACCATGACCATTATCCCGTTTTTTCCTTCTGATTCTGGGAGTGGTCCGATTAGGTCCACGGAAATGATTTCCCAAGGTGCTTCTGGTATAGCATTTGGATGGAGAGGAGTCTTTTTTCCTCTGGTGTCCACCTTTACACGCTGACATTTGTCGCATCCCTGGACGTACCATCTGACATCTCGTTTGAGAGTGGGCCAATAGTAATTGTTTTTTACCAGGTCGTGAGTTCGTCGTTCTCCTGGATGGCCCGCGAGAGGGTGATCATGGTTCTCACGTATGATTTGCTCTCGTAGGGATGGTTTTAATGGCACGTAGAGGAGCGTTTTCCATCTAACCAGTCCTTCCTCTTCTTTCCATGGTGAGTCTTTTCTTTTAAGACCTTCCTGTACGAACGCTTCTATTTTATTTTGGTTTTCTTTTATTTGGTTTTCTATTGTTTTTATTGTTATGGCATTGTTTTGTAATTTTTTTGGTAAAATGGTGACCTGTGCGTTGTCGGTTACCCCCTTTTCAAAGTCTGGTCTCCGGGACAGACCGTCGGCTGGGTTAGTCCGTCCGGGACGGTGCTCGATGGAATAATGGTATTCCTGCAGGAGCTGATGCCATCGAGCCTGTCGGCAAGACAAATCTTGGGGTTTGGTGAAGTACGACAGGTTTTTATGATCGGTGAGGATGGTGAAAGGATGCTTGGCGTTGAGGAGATAGTGGCGCCATTCTTTGAGAGCGAAAATGATGGCGGCGAGTTCCAGGTCAGCGACGGGATAGTTGCGTTCAGCATCGCTAAGGGATCTGGAGATGAAGGCGATAGGGTGCCACCGATCATCTTGTTTCTGGGTAAGAATGGCTCCTAAGCCGATCCCAGAACCATCCGTTTCCACGCGCAGAGGTCTGTCTTCTGTGGGCATGCGCAAGGCGGGGGCGGAAGTAATGGCCTCTTTGAGTGCTTCAAATGACCGTTGACATTCGGAAGACCACTCAAAGTCTTTTTTGATAGAGGTGAGAGCGTTAAGGGGTCGTGCCACCTGTGCGAAGTTTTGGATGAATCAGCGATAAAAATTGAGGAAGCCGAGAAAACCTCGTAGTTGTTTTTTGTTGGTAGGCACGGGCCAGCTCGTCATGCCTTTTACTTTTCCGGGGTCCATTTTTATAACCCCTTCCGACACCACTAATCCGAGATACTCCGTTTCGAGTACTTCGAAGTCGCATTTTGTGTATTTCAAATTTAACTTGTTGTCGCGAAGGATTTGAAGGACTTCGCGGACGATCTTTCTATGTTCTTCTAATGTTCTGGTGAAGATCATAATGTCATCAATATACACAACGACTTTTCCCCTATTAATGAGATCTCGGAAAAGCTCATTCATTGCAGTTTGGAATGTGGCTGGAGAATTGGTGAGGCCGAAGAACATGACCAGTGGTTCGAACAAGCCACGATTTGTTCGAAACGCTGCTTTCCATTCGTCTCCTTCTTTCATCCGAATGTTGTTATATCCCCATCGGATATCGAGTTTGGTGTAGTACTTGGCTTCTTTCAACTTATCCACCAACTCGGATATGAGGGGCAAGGGATACTGATTTTTGACCGTGATGTCGTTGAGCTTTCGGTAATCTTGTACAGGTCGAAGTTTTCCGTCCTTCTTTTTGACGAAGAAGAAGGCGGATGCGAAAGGAGACTTAGATGGTCGAATACGTCCTGTTCTCAAGTTTTCCTCTAAAAAGTCGTCGAGCTCTTTTTGCTCAGTGGCTGTCAAATTGTATATTTTGCAATCGATTTTGTGATCTCCGGGAAGGAGTTCGATTGTGTGATCCCATGGTCGTCGAGGAGGAAGTTCGTCAAACATTTCTTTCTCGAAAACGTCTCTGTAATCGTGATATTGGGCCGGTACCACTTCTTCAAATGTTTTTGTTCTTTTTTCTTTCCCTGCTTCGACCGCAATATCTGTTGAGAGGTTTCGGAGGTATTGTTGGTCAATATAGAACAACCTTTCTTCCTCGCGATTTTCCATGAGTCCTTCTGTGTGGTTGTTTCTACAATTGAATTTAATTTTTTTGGTTCGCCAGTCGATGGAGGGGTTGTGTTTCTTCAACCAGTCATGGCCTAAGAAGACGTCGTGCGTGCTCAGTTTGGAAATGGCCATGGCGATCTGTTCCTTGTGTTCCCCTATGTGTAATTCCATGATGGCAAATTCCTTGATGGACCCTTCTACATTCAGAGTTCCATCGGCATTGTAGACGGGAATGGGGACTGGTAATTTATACGTTGGCAGGTCTTTTTCTTGGACGAACCTGCTGTCGATCACTGTTCCAGTGCATCCTGAGTCTAGGAGTGCTGTTACTGGTGTCATGGTCCCGTCTGTTTTTATGATCTTGCCTTCGAGCTCGAATGCATTCTCAGATCGTTTTCTTTTTATGAAGCGTGGTTTATTTTGCAATTCTCGTAATGCAAACTGCGCTTCCATTTCGGTTGCCTCTTTCAGCAACTTAATGGTGTGGGGTCCAATTTCCCCAATTCTTGACTCATGTACGAACGATCTCACGTATTTGATCGCTTGTTGTTCATCTTTGTGGTCGATCACCTTTTTGATCCACTGGCACGTCCACGGATCAATCGTGTTCAACCACTCTCGGTCATTTCTGGTCACGTTTCGAGTGTCCATCTTATCTTGCGTATGGATCTCAGGAGTATCTTTCAACTCCTTCGACTCGTCGAAACGCACCTTCTTCTTCTTTTTCTTTTCTTTTTCGGAGACCCCTGTCGATCCGAAACCTTTTTCTCCTCGGGTTGTATCCTCGAGGTTCTCTTGTTCATTTAGTTCTTCCAGACTAATCTTTTCCACGATCAGCTGGGCAATTCTGTCTCCTTTTTTAATGTCAAATTTGATGTCGGAGTTATTTACCAAGAGGACTTTTATTTCCCCTCGATAGTCAGCGTCAATCACACTGGCTCCAACGTCAATTCCTTTCAATGACAGTCCGCTTCTAGGGGCAACCCTTCCGTAGGTCCCCTTCGGTACTGCCAAGGCTATCTGAGTTCCGACCAACTTTCATTGTCGTGGAAGGATCTCAGATTCTTCAGCGCTGTGTAAGTCGTAACCTGCGCTGGATTCACTTCCTTTGACCGGGGTTCTTGCTTCATTCCCCAGTCGTTTATATCGCAATTTTCCGACCTCATTTTTGTCAACAGGCAAACAAGAAAATTTATTTACTGCCGCGAATACAGGAGAGTTAGACGAGGTTGTATCTACTCTCCCCTTGGAAAACCCAATTCCTTTTCTACCTCCGAGATCTGTCTCACGAGGTCCTCTGCATCTGTATAATTTATTTGACGATTCCTGAAGGTCATCGTCTTGGTGGGGCGGGCACGGGGTTGGAAATGTTCGGCGCAGGGCCATGGTTTCCCACACATGTGACACTTTCCTTTGGCTCTCGCCTTGGAAAGGTCCATGGGTACTCCCTGTCCTGGGAACACCCCGGGTGTGTAGAGACCGGGCTGAGCCGGTGGTGGTAGTGCGGATGCGGGTGGCTGGTATCGGTAATTGGGTACCGGGTTTGATCCTCAGTACCATGGAGAAATGTACCCCTGCTGGGGCGGCGTGGGCAGCGGGCGGTATGGCGGGCGTGCGGTTTGTCGCGACTCCTTCTTTCTTGACGCGATCTCTTGTAAAACCCGGTCTGCCGAGAGCAAGGCGCCGATCCAAGCTTCTAAATTGCTGGAGTCGAGCAAGGCCGTTTGTGACCTTTCTACGAACTCCACAATCTCGTTGTGGACGGCGCGTCTCAAGAGGTTGATCAAGAAGCGTCTGTTTAGGATGCTATCATATTGGCCTTCGTTGATCAGGCCTTGGAAGCGCACGACGTATGCTTCCAGATCTTCTCTTGGTCCTTGTTTGAGCTCTAGGAGCTCTTGCTTAGCATTGCGCCGTTGGGAAGCAGGCGTGAATACCTTGGCGAGTAGGTTTTTAAAATCATCGAACTGGTAGGTGTCCAACGTTGCGAGTTGCTTGTCAATAAAGTTGTCCACAAATCTCCCCGCGGCTCCTTCCTTCATGAATGACAGGATGATCATTATTTTTTGTTTTGCCTCGGGTTCTTTGTTGAATCCCCCGAGGTAGAGGATCATCTGTCTCCACCAGGCGTGGAAGTGTTCTTTTTTACCGGAGAAGTTGTCCAGCTTGCTCATGAAAGATTTTCCGATGGACTCATCGTCTTCTCGGATAACGGGGGGACTTGGGATATGGATGGTCGCGGGGACCGGCATGGGTTGGTAGTTGGCCAGGGCCGCGGTGACCGCAGCAGCGATGGCCGCATTCATTTGTGCCACCGTAATGGTGGCCGGAGCGGGGGGGTTAGCGGGCTGATTCGACATTCTTGCGTCTTCGAAGGGGAAGTCTTCCGAAGACGTAGAAGAGCGGGGGGTATGTGTGTCGGAACCCGAAGTGGAAGTCACTTTCGGGGTCTGAGCTTATATCGTCGAGTATCTGCTCGACGAGGGCAGAGAAGCGTGGGGATGTTATTTTTTCTTTTATTTATTTTTCGTCTCCGCTGTTCCGGGGGCTCTGAGGAGGGATAGCGGAGAGAGGGAAGGGGCGAGGGCGTGCGTGCGTGGATGTGGTGGGCGTCGGCAGGGTGGTGGTCGCGATAGCAACCGTGGCAAATGGGGTGGATGTAGGGCTTGAGGTCGTTGAACTCGAGAGCGGGGCGGTGTTGTCGTTCAAGAGCCTTGTATTGGGCTCGTCTCAGTCGTAGAAATCTTTCAGCAACGTACATTCGTTGCCAAGAGGGGAGGTTCGCGCTGTCCGAGCACCTAGGTACTACGCGTCAAAGACGTCATTCGCTAGGCTCAAGACCGAGGGCGAGTGAGGGATGAGGAAGGGGTTGCCGCGCAGGTCTTGAGCGGTGGAAGGTGAGGAGGGGGGGGGGGAAACCGGATGCACCCATACTACCGGGGACTTGATACGTCAAGTGAAACGGCGTGACAATGACTGTGATCACGCGAACAGCCCATGGATATCGTGACCTCGGTACGTGGCAGCCTCTAACGCTCTGCCAATACGTCCCGTAGTGCACTTTCGGGGAAGCAACTTTATTCTTATTTATATGGCGAACGACCGTATGCACAGCGCGATAGCTGCTTTTAGCGTGGGTCCGGTGCTAGTCCGGGACAGGCTGCGACTGTCACGCTCGGGTGGTTAATCCCGCAGAAAACCGAAAAGGACAGATGGATGGGGGGGGCGCTCAGATGCGTGCCGCGAGTCAGAGGAGGGCACCGGCCGCGATGATCAAAGTGATTTGTTTAGCGGCTAGCGGGGGCGGACGATAATAGAGGAAATACGCAGCGAGGAGGAGGCCAATGAGCTCCAGTGCGTCTCCTATGTAGATGCGTACTGTAGTGACCACCAGAGGATCACTACGATGGTGAAGGCGAGGGTGGTAACGGTGAAGACGACGGCGAAGGTGTCGACTTCGGAGGGGCGAGGACGCGGCGGCGGTGACTGCTGCCGGGCGATGGTTAGTTGAGGGCGATAGCGGGGGCGGCTTGGCCTGACAAAGGCCGAGGTGTCGCACTCATGAGGAGCGGGCAGGGATGTGGTCGACGGTGAGGGCGTGGGCAGCGGGGAGCGGTCCAGAGTGGTATGAGGACAAGGGTAGAGACGTCGAGCGCAAAAGAAGCGGGCGACGAAGGGATAAGTGTGGAATTATGTCAGGATATCACCTTATTACTCAAAGTGAGCTTAGGGCGAAGGAATGATTATTCCGCACTTAAGGAATTACATGACTGAGGCCCTACTTATATACTACTTTCTTATCTATGATGTCATATTACTAAGCCTACATCATAGGTCTAGATTCCTGACTAATCATGATAGCAAAAATAGAGAGATAAGAGATAGCGATAAGGCGATAAGGGATAAGGAAAGAAGAATTCTAACAATCGTGCAGATGCGTGCTCTGAAAGTAGGGAAGGGACGGCGAGGACGGAGGCGTGGTATATTGCGAGCGTAGTACGCTATGCAACATACGCAAATACAGTGTCCCTCGTCGCCCCAGCCTGCTCGATATGCCCCCTCTCGACCGACATGTTAATCGCCCGACCGCGCCCACATGAGCCTCGGTCGCGCACACACAGACAGAGTCCAACCCACCTCCTCGATATCAACGATCTTGGGTGCAAACCTCCGCGAGATCTGAGAGATTACCGCCTGGATCAACAGCTGGTTCTTCATCGTCTTGCGCACCTTCATGATCCTGAATTCTGTGGGATCACCACGCCAACCCTGCAAGAAACACACGACTATACCTAACAATGGTCGCTTGAATTGCGTATTTGCGATCTTCGCCCAGTGTTGAGCACCTCGGACGTCTCTGCCTTCACTTCAGATTCGATCACTCGGTTGAGGTTGACACGAATCTTCTTCGACCTGAAATCTACAAGCACTCGTCATCAGACGGCAAGAAGGTAAATCTCGTCGCTATACTGGGGTTCAAGTTGTACTGATCCGCCTCCTCGTTCACGAGAATTTTGGCCATGACAAAGAGCGACGACACTTGTACTAGAATGTCCTCGCTGATCGTCGTGGCAGTCACAAGCTCCTCTACCGAAAGCGTGTCGTGGTTGTTGTACTGCAACAACACTGCCATTTGATACGAACTCGTCACCAAAATGTATCGCTGGTTCAGATAGTTCGTCCCAAGTTTGTGCTTGGAATAATTCCACAACCACGTCAGCTTTCTTCCCGAATGGTTTATCTGATAGTACTTGGAGAACCGGCCGTACGTCGGCAAGATCTCAGGCGGAACGGTAAAATATTTGTCAGGACGAATTAGAGGCCAGAAGGTGGCTCCGAGCACCACGATGCTGAAGCCGGTGTTCGTATCGTCGTGATTTTGTTGTGTCCACTCTTTGAATCGATCAGTCAAATCCTTGCTCAGACTCATGTCTGTATGGCCCATGTTACCTCCGAAACCGCATGAAATGACATGTGGTGCATACCGGTGAACATGCGCTGCAGCTTGTTAGTGTACTCAAACTCACATGCCTCCCTCAGCTCGGACACCATGCCAGCCTCGCTCTCGTCCGATGCGGACACAGCATGAATCAACCGTTTCGACAACTTGGTTGCGTAAAAGGTCTGGAAGACGTCCTTGTCTTCAACGTACTTGAAAAAAATCATCTACAGCACGCCGTCAACAGGTTAGGCCAAGATAAGGATCGTAAATGATATACAATGTGGTGAAGGGCGCTTCCAGGATCTTCCTCGGCCATCTTGTTCTTCCTCAGCAGTATATCGGCGTACTTGGCAAGCAACTTTGGTGACCTTGTTGTTGATATCCCTGTCGCCGCGTTGCGATTGACAAACTCCTTGCAAGCCTTGTCGAGAGGAGCAACAAACCCTGCCTCCCCCTCGAAGCTGCGTGTCACCGTCTCCGAACTGTTGCGATACACCTTGAACAAAGTGTCGACGTATGCCTTGGGATCCAGCCTATCGGCTCCAAGCCTTCCCCAAGCAACTTTGATACAGCAGTCAACCCGGTCTTCTTCACGTGTTCCTCAAACTTCTTCCGCAGTGGCTCCAGCCCTTCCGGAATCCGAGATAGTAACACATACATTCGTCACAGGTCCTCGTCTTTATCAGAATCCAGTAGGCTTTGGAAGCCTTCCCACAAAAGTTCCAAGTGTTGTCGAATAAAGACATGTCGGAATTTGCTAACGAGCTGTTTTCGGGTTTCGGGGCGGAGACAACAGTCCACGCGACTTCCTCCTCCCTGAGACACTCTTCAGCTTTCTCTAGGTATTTAGACAGACAGCCCTCCGCAGGGAATGCTTCCAGTTCCTGTCGATAAGACTTTTCCCTTGCCTCGAGCAATGGCCATTCTAGTTGCTGTCTGTAAACATCGAGTGAGGTCTCCTTGATATTGACTTCGTCCAGGCCAAGTGAAACAAAAGAATCGACGACTTTCTGGACAAGACCCAGATCGATCGCCCCGCCGTTCCGCCGACGCTCGATCAGTCTAAGAACGGCGTTGGCCAATTTCCCATGCTTGCCCAGTACATGATGGAAAAGGTTGGATTTCCACAGGACGAACGCGAGCTGCACGACGTTCATCGAATCAATCATACGTCCGTAACGAGCACGCCGAGAACCAAGAGAATTGGGTAACGCACTGTATAAACAGGATAGACTCCTCTTCGGCCCTCGTCCCGTTCCCGCTTTACCCAATGGCGATTGAGCACGGTGAATAATCGGCTGATATAACCTGCTCCCGTTGAATACCTATACCATTCGCTGGCGTAATATTGCAAGAGGGCCACGTCTTGCAGAGCATCCGATTGCCGTGGCACCCCGTCAGGCTAGGGTTCGGCCAGAAAGAGAAGAAATCATTGCCTCCTTTAGACCCTCTAGATGTGTAAGTAAACATCGAGTGAGATTGTTATATAAACTAGAATACGGCAGAATGGCAGCTCCCGCGCTGGCGTAGTCAGTATCGCCATCACCGTTGTGTGGAAAGTGTATCTTCCCAGTGTAGTAGCAAGAGGGAGACACGGGGGGCTACTCACCGCGGCCACCATCATCTTCGGCGCCATCGGGTGCGCCATGCGTGCGCGTGGATGGGCAATAGTTGGACACCGCGGTGTAGAGGGACATGCAGTTTGAATACGAGATGCCGTGCTAGAGCCTCCTCATGATATGATCCATGCCCTCCCGGATAAATGCCCAGACAGTCTCCAGATCTGCGCCCGCAGGCGGAATCTGGCGGGGAGTATTAGCTTGTGATGATGAGGAAGCCATTGTGGTGGTCGTGTGGAAAGAAAGCGAACCAGGACTAATCGATATCAGTCGAGGGCGAAGGTGGTTTGCCATGAAGGTGGAGTAGTGGCGCTGTATCGACACGCCCTACGTGCGTCCAAGCCCCGCTATCATGATTCCCGCCTATCAGAAACCCTACGTCCCTAATTAGCTTTGCAAATGCCGGCTGGCAGGGCACCTTCGTGCCCATTCGCCCAAATAGTGGCGGGTGCCTCTGTCGCCAGCCAGGATGTACCGAACAGAAGTATCACCAAGGCCGAAAAAGTACTGGTCATGTAGTCTGTGAAACGCGAGAAGCGACCAAGTAAGGCGACGAGACACCCACACGCCCAACAAAGGATGTTGGCCGAGCTCGGGGTAGGTGTTTGTGTCGGACAGGTTGCGGATACAGGACGCGATCGCGGACAGGTCTTGACTCGGAGTTGTCCTTGAAGCTCGAGGCTTGAACTGGAATGGCGGAAGCTCCTGCGTGTCAGCCTCGGCATGAACTTGTCATTCACGCATCACTGCGTCTGGAGGAGAAAAATGCCTGCAATAGACTCTGAGTGGCCTTCCGAAGCAGGTGACAAGGAGCGAGAGTGACTCTGGGGTCCAACTTGGAAAGTTGTACCGATCTCGCGGATTTTGGGTCCTGTCCCAGGGAAATGTCCGCGGTCATCTTCCTTCTGAAACGGGCGCTTGGAAGTAGCCCACATATCCCAGGGAAACGTCCGTCCTCTTCGATCGCATCGCAGCATGATGCCCAGTGCACGGGGGTTAGGAGGTCGTAACAAGTGCTTATTCGCCTCCCGAAGAGTCCACTTCCTGAAACGCATATATATCATCACAGTCATCACCACAGTCGCTCCTGGTTTCATGCCTTGTATTCTTTCCACTGCGCTTTTCCTTCTGGTCTGCCATGTCCCAAGTATTTGATATCATCTTTTCCGGAGGTGAGTTTGCTCACAACGTACCATTTCGTTGTCTCCAACCTTCTTTGCCCGTCAGGTGGAACGACCGCCTGTGTTATCGCAGGCCGATTAACCGCCGCTGATCCCTCGCTCAAGGTCCTCGTCATCGAGAGCGGCCCACACACGCGCGACGACCCCCGTCACTTCCAGCCATTCCGATTCGTCGAAAACCTCCATCCCGGCGCCACGACCCTCTCCTCCTACACCGCCAAGCCGAGCGAGCACCTCAACGGACGTAGGGTTGCGGTTTCGTGCGGCAGGGGCGTGGGTGGTGGTTCTGCCGTCAACAGTAAGTCGTGCCTGCCCATATTCTGTAACACGCCCACGAGACTCCGTCTATTCATTTCATCGCGGGCGATGTCGTGGACAATAGTCATGTTGTACGTCCGGGGGGCTGCATCGGACTATGATGATTGGGCTGTCCTTGGCAACAAAGGATGGGGCTTCAAGGAACTCCTTCCATTCATCAAGAAGGTGAGGCACGCCAAATGCGTCATGTGGGTGTGGATTCATGGGGAAGTGTGCAGCTCGAAACGTTCACGCCCATCCCTGGCAAATCCGAAACGCACGGTTACTCGGGACCAATCCCGATATCTGCTCGTGGCGTTGAGTCGGGAATTAGAGAACAATTGCGAGATGTGGCACGGGTGTATGATCCGGATCGCCCGTATGTCGATGATAACAACGATTTTGTGACCCCAGATGCATACAGCGTAAGCAGTGGCTTGAATAGATCACCAGGAAGACTCACTTAGTTGATTGCACTAGCCAGCTTATCAGTGAGCTCTGGGCGAAGGCGATATAGCGGCCAGCTGATCCATATGGAACACAGATACACCGACCCGATCACAGGGAGGCGCTCTGATGCGGCCTCCAGATACTTATACCCGCACGCGGGAAAGCCGGGTCTGACGATTCTTGTTGGGAAGCGCGTGAAGCGCATCGTCGTCGAGTACGTCACGATCTGACAGGGTATCGGACTTTAGCTGGCTGATGCTAGTGATAAGGAATGGACGTGCGGTCGGGGTAGAATATACGACAGACCAGAGATTATCTCCCGGAGCTGATTATGGCCTCATCACCGTGAAGGCGGACAAATTAGTTGTGATTTCTGCTGGGACGTTTGGTTCGCCGGCAATTTTGGAAAGATCGGGAATCGGCGCACCATCTGTCCTCAAGAAGTGTGACATCAGCGTCCTTGTTGATTTGCCTGGTGTGGGTGAAAACTACCAGGGTAGGCGGGGCATATTATCCTCTCATTCGAGAAGATGAAATTTCTCGCACAGACCACATTGGCACTTGTCCGGTGTTCTATGCATCAGACGAGACAGAAACAATGGACGATGTTTGGGAAAACTCAACATTACTCCCTGGTGAGTAGATCCTTCAGTTGAATCGCACAAAACCGGATATCACAGCGGTGATATCAGAACATTTGAAAGAGTGGGAAGCAAACGGAACAGGAAAAATTAGTTGCAAGTATGCTACTACATCTCATCCGGTGCCGGTAGCTTGCTGAGTATTTTGATGGCAGTGGAATTGAAGCCGTCGTGAAGGTTCGTCCGAGCAAAGCACAGTTGGCCTCCGCTGGGGCTCCGTTACAGCGACGCTGGGAAACGTTCTTTGAAAACAGACCTGATAAGCCCGTCCTCGGTATTGTCCCGTTCGTTGGGTACGTCAAGCGATAGTCTGGCATCGTGGATCATTCTAGTTTATCGCCCTTCCTTCCACCCAGTTTCCCCATGATTCACTCTGTGTCACTTGGTCGGAAGCTGTTATCAGCATTTTACCATATCGTAAGGAAGCATAGAAGCCTGTGTTATTTCTTACCCTGAGATTGGCATTTGAGCTGTACCCAGAATCGGCCGGCAGCGTTCACATCACATCGGGCAGCGATGTGAACTCGCCCCTTGATTTCCTCACCGATTTCCTCACAAAGTACGTCGCTTCGTATGTTGTACTCACTTGACTAACTCACCAACTTGAAGAGACGCTGATTTCGCTGAGCTTGCTCTCGCATACAAGATGACACGTGAGCTGTTCAGGCGTTTGCCCGCCTATCGGGGGGAGGTGGCCGAGTTCCACCCCAAGTTCCCGGCTGGCAGTCCTGCAGCTTGTAAAGAGGAAGACAACCCCGTGCCCATAGGAGCGCCAGACATCGTGTACTCCACTGAGGACGACGAGGCGATTACGAATTTCCATCGAGGCAGAAGTGAGTTCGATGCCTGTGATCGCTTTGCTCTCGTTCGATTGGATCACTGAGCCCCGTCGCCCTCGGTTCTAGTCACTGCAACCTGGCATTCGGTGAGCTCCTAACAGGCAATCTTCTTCGTCCATACTTCCTTTGACGGATGTTCTCGACCCGCAGCTTGGAACATGTGCCATGAAACCCCGCGACCAGGGCGGAGTGGTAGACGAGCGGCTGAATGTATATGGAGTGCGGAGCCTCAAGGTGGCAGGTGCGCAGACCAACGCTCTATCCTCCCTTGTACCTGCCCTTCGCGTACTTTTTCTAACCGATTCAAGACCTGTCCATATGCCCTACAAACGTTGGAAATGTACGTGTACTTCATTCTTGTGGTGGATCCCTGGGAGCGCTCATTATGTTCTGTGGCTAGAATACGTATTCCACTGCACTCGTAATCGGAGAAAAGGCGGCCGCGATTATTGGTGAAGATCTTGGGATACAGTAGGAGATGTAGACTCAGCCAGGTTGGTACCAGATGCGTGAGCCCATAGCCTAGTATACCACTTGCACGCAAAAAACGACAACGTAAGAACGCTCATGATCGTTCGCGCATCACCGTCTGGAAGAGAAAAAAGCCTGCAACAGACCCGCGCGGGCAGGCCTTCCGGTGCACGTGACGAGGAGCTGCGGCGCCACACTTCGCGGCAAATGGCTGACAGCCTGTCACGGCGGGAAGCAACTTGGGTTGCTGGCGAGGATACGAGTGAAGACACACCAAAGAACTTGTTTGGCTAACGGGAAGCAACAGGAGCCTGAAGGGCACAGAGCCCATAAACTGGACTGCTATTACCCCCTACGGCTGTTCTGCCTCACGGTGGTGGAAATATTCTGTCCACTGACAAGGACAGTGAGGCTATCCGGTGCGTACGTACTACCTGGGGCGTCTGCCAGTAGATTCGGGATAGCCTTATCTTCTAACCGACATCAGTCTCTCCTAGTTGCACGTCTTGTTGTTCGTTTCTCATCCATTTGTCGCTGGTCCGCCATGTTCCAAGAATTTGACATCATTTTTGCCGGAGGTGAGCCTGGTGCAACATATCTTTCTATCCTCTGCGATCCTCTTTCCTCACCCGACTCCACCAGGCGGAACGACCGCGTGCGTCGCCGCAGGCCGATTAACCGCCGCTGATCCCTCACTCAAGATCCTCGTCATCGAGAGCGGCCTACACACGCGCGACGACCCTCGTTGCTTCCAGCCGTTCCGATTCGTCGAAAATTTGCGTCCCGGCGCCTCGACCCTCTCCCCTTACACTGCCAAGCCGAGCGAGCACCTCAACGGACGCAGCGTCGTTGTGTCATGCGGCAAGTGCGTGGGTGGTGGCTCTGCGGTGAACTGTGAGTCGCGCCCGCACATGTTTCACAGTACGTCTACAGGACGCCTGACTCGCGACTCTTTGATCCCAATCGTCACCGGGAACAATGTGTGTGAACAGTAATGTTGTACGCGCGGGGGGCTGCATCGGACTATGATGACTGGGCTGCCCTCGGAAACAAAGGGTGGAGCTTCAAAGAGCTTCTTCCTTTCATCCGAAAGGTGAGGCACGTAGAATACGCCGTCCAGAAACGGATTCTTACGAGTATACGTGTAGATTGAAACGTTCACTCCTATCCCTGACAGATCGGAGACACATGGCTACTCAGGACCGATCCCGATATGCGTTCGCGATATCAAATCGGGCATCAAAGAGCAATTGCTGAGCGTGGCAAGAGAGTACGATCCGGAACGGCGACAAGTCGATGATAATAATGATTTCGTGATCGCAGATGCATACAGCGTAGGTGATGCTTTGAACGGATGACACCCAGGCTCACCCACTCTGTCTGCATTAGCCAGCTTACCAGTGAGCGTCTGGCCAAAGTGATGTGGATGAGCCACCTAACCTTTGCAAAACTCAGATATACCGACCCTGTCACAGGGAGGCGCTCTGACGCAGCGTCTCGGTACTTATACCCGCACGTGGGAAACCCAAATTTAACGATTCTTGTTGGGAAGCGCGTGAAGCGCGTGATCGTCGAGTACGCCTAGCTAAGGGTGTCGAAGATCATTTTGCTGATGCGCTAGTCATAGAAACAGAAGTGCGGTTGGTGTTGAGTATGCGACAGACCCAAAATTATCCCAAGGGGAAAGCAGGGAGCTGGTCACCGTGAGGGCGAAAAAGCTAATTGTTGTCTCTGCTGGAGCGTTTGGTTCGCCGACCATCTTGGAAAGGTCGGGAATTGGTGCCTCATCCGTCCTTGGAAAGTGTGGTGTCGACGTCCTGGTTGATTTGCCCGGTGTTGGAGAGAATTACCAGGGTAGGTCCAGTGTGCTGAGGCTCTCTTGCTTGAAAAGACACAAGTCATCTTATAGATCACATTGGTGCTTCTCTATCGTTCTACGCCTCGGACGAGACCTTAACGATGGATAATGAGTGGAGAAACCCGGAATCATCCGCCCGTAGGTTGCTCCTCCACCTCAACCGCATAAAACCGAATGTAATGCCGACGATTGCTAGTACATCTGAAAGAATGGGAAACCAATGGAACAGGAAAGATCAGTTACAAGTACACTACCCCATTTCACCCTTGTTCGTTGCGTGCTGAATATTTTTGTTCCAGTGGGATTGAAGCCTTCGTAAAAGTACGTCCAAACAAAGCACAGTTGACTTCCTCCGGGTCCTCGCTGCAGCGACGATGGGAAGCGTTCTTTGAACACAACCCCGATAAGCCTGTTCTCGGTATGATCTCATTTGCTGGGTAGGTCACAGTCCTAGCCTGGAATCATGAATCATTTGGGCCTATTGTTCCCTGCCTAGTTTCCACGGTATTCATCATGTGTCACCTGATCGAAAACTTTTGTCAGTGTGCTACTATATTGTAAGGAAACACGACAATACTTTACCCCATCGCTCATTCTAACATTGGCGTGCTAGCTATACCCAGAGTCGGTCGGAAGGGTTCATATCACCTCGGGCGAGGACATGGACTCGCCTGTCTACTTCGTCCCTAATTTTCTCACGAAGTAAGCATTGCACTTCCGCTTCTGTGTAGTTGTCCCACTGGACTCATTGACTCAGGGAGGGGGATTTAGCTGAGCTCGGCATAGGGTATAAAATGGCACGGGAACTATTCAGGCGTTTGTCCGACTATCGAGGGGAGGTGGCCGAGTTTCATCCTAAGTTTCCAGCGGGCAGTCCTGCATCATGTAGAGGGGTGGACAACCCTGTGCCCATAGCAACACCAGACATCGTGTACTCCACTGCAGACGACGAGGCGATCGCGAACTTCCATCGGGACAGAGGTTAGTGCCGTCCTAGTGGCTGTCTTGACCTTGCTTGCTTGAACTAATGAGCTCCATCGCCCGTTATTTACTCTAGTCTTTACAGTCTTTCATTCGGTGAGCTTCCCGATGGATGGCATTCTTTGATCAAACATCCTTTGATGGATATCCTTGATCCTTAGCTTGGGACGTGTGCGATGAAACCTCGTGACAGAGGTGGAGTGGTCGATGCACGGCTGAACGTGTATGGGATACAGGGTCTCAAGGTCGCAGGTACGTGACGTTCTCCCCTCCTTTACTCTTACACCTTTGCGCTTCACTCTGACGGATGATCCAAGACATGTCCATATGTCCTACCAACGTCGGAAATGTACGATTTGCCTATCTTTTTCATGATTAATTCCTGTGTGTCGCTAATTATTCTTTTATTTCTTCCTCCCTCTTCTCTCGTTAGAACACATATTCTACCGCGTTGTTGATCGGGGAAAAGGCAGCTTCTATAATTGCTGAGGATCTTGGGATATGAAACCGCACGGGACGTCTGAGATGTAAGTGGAGAAGCGCAGTTTCCCTCGGCAAATGAAAGCGGTTGTACGCTACCTCTCACAAGTGTGCCTATGTGTGTGCATCGAATGAGAGATTGGGTCCAGGTCTTACTGCCACAGTGGCACGTGACTTCCTAATGGTAGCGTGAGTCAAGTGGTGGTACTTGTTTGTCGACGCCGCCACTTGGGGCCACTCTCTACACTCGGCTGCAGTTATTCAATCCTTTACTTAGAACATGCGCTAGGCCCGTGGCAATTTCAACGATATAATCGCGAATGAGTTTGAACGGTCTCGCTGAGCCATTTATCTGATCTGGTAGGACGTCTGCTTCAGTAACTGGACCACGCGCACTACACCACCTAGTCGCAACCCATAGCTGTCAGTTCTCGGAGCAAACATTCGTTCTCAGGGAGGGCGCAGCGGCGAGTTTTTTCTTACTCTCCTAAAATGCGGATAAGCTCTGGCCTGCGTCCTAAATATCCCAGGCAGATGGAAGATCCCGCTCTTTCATTCCATTGTAACACCGCCGGCAAATCGGGGACTAGGCTCTTTCACTGACCATTCACCTCCGTCCCCAGCATGTCCGAAGCATTCGACATTATCTTTGCCGGAGGTCGGTTCTCCTGAAAATGTACTCGTTATCTTCTGCTCACCCAACTTCACCAGGTGGAACGACTGCATGTGTCGTCGCAGGCCGATTGATCACCGCTGATCCCTCGCTCAGGATCCTCGTCATCGAGAGCGGCCCACACACGCGCGACGTGCCTCATTACATCCAGCCGTTCCGATACGTTGACAACCTTCGCCCTGATGCCGCGACCCTCGCGTTCTACCCTGTTCAGTCTAGCGAGCACCTCAACGGGCGTAAATTCGGTGTCGCAACAGGTCGCGGCGTGGGCGGTGGCTCCGCCGTCAACCGTAAGTAGCACACGTGCCTCGCATCTTACAGCACGTGATGATACGCAAGATTCAACCCTTTTCTTGCTAGTCTCGGCCGCCGTGTATTCATGTAGTCATGCTGTACGCCCGGGGCGCTGCGTCCGACTACGACGATTGGGCCGCATTCGGCAACAAAGGCTGGAGCTTCAAGGAGCTCCTTCCTTTCATCAAGAAGGTGAGGCGTATCAAGCAAGTCGTCAATTATAGCACTCACAGGCGCGTGTGTAGCTCGAAACGTTCACGCCCATCCCTAGCAGGTCGGATATACACGGCTACTCTGGGCCAGTTCCGGTATCCACTCGCGGCATTAACTCGGACATTAAAGCCCAACTCCTGAGCGTGGCAAGGGCGTATGATCCGGACCGTCCACAGGTCGACGATAACAATGGTTTTGTGAATGCAAACGCGTGAAGCGTAGGTGGTGATTTTAATAGGGTGACCAGGGAGGCTCATTTTGTCTGTTCGGACTAGCCGGCTTACCAGTGAGCGTTCGGCGGAAGCGATGTAGATGGTCCAGCTGACTCTGTATGACACACAGATACACCGACCCTGCAACAGGAAGGTGCTCTGATGCAGCTTCCTGATATTTGTACCCGCACGTGGCAAATCCGAATCTGACGATCCTTGTCGGGAATCGTGTTAAGCGTGTGATCATTGAGTATGTTGGGCAGAAGATGCCGGACATTGGTTGGCTGATTCTGCAGCAATAGGAATGGACATGCAGTAGGGGCTGAGTACACAACAGACCAATATCAATTATGATACGAATTCCTCCCTGCCATCCCTATGAAAGAAACAGCAGTGTGCATACCAAGACAAGCCAAGTGGCTGGTGATGGGGGCACAAGCAGCAGCATAGAGGCTGACAGTGAGCATGTAACCTGCTCTGGGGTGGGCTTTCGAGGGCATATGCTAAGGGTCATTGTAAAGGTACAGGGCCACTGAGCATGGCAGTGACAGTATGCACTGAGGAGCCTCCCCTGGTCATCTCCAAGGCCTATTGCAACTTTTGTGGGGGCTTCGTGGGAGAGAAGAGGAACATCTGCAGTGATTGTGGTGCATACATCTACAGTGACCTCAAAAACCCTTTCCATGTTGGCCACCAATGCAGTGTATGAAGTGTACCGCCAGACAGCATGGGAATTTCACTTAGCTTTGGTGGAGTTATAAATAGTACATACTATTGGCTACAAGATTGCTCCCTAGGTCATGTGATTTGGTTCACAGGCTATAGAGATATAGTCAATTCAAAACAGTAATACCATGGAAAGGGTTTTTGAGCTTTTGAATGAAAAAGGGTATTTGAACAT